>WEDG01007688.1:0-64989 GCA_017591395.1 Schistocephalus solidus | reverse complement strand
TGACTGTATTCGAATGCATTTAATTTATAAATCCTCGTAAATAACTGGGCTAGGATGCAAAATTATTTAGCAGTCAGACTTCTAATAAGCATGCAAAGACTCAGCCTTTGTTGCGACTTCTCCCTCTCTGATGAAAGCAGATTATAGCAGCACACCACTGGCGTGAATTTGGAAGCAAGTGAACGCTGAAGCTTGTATTTCTCGTAGGGATAATGTCCTGGACGTGGAATACTCCTCAGTGATGGAATATTTGGATAGCCGCAGAATCGTTTAGTCCACGAAAATATTTCCCAAATTTAGAGACTGGACAATCCACGCAAGATTTTTCCAAATAAACGTGTCTTCTACACTAAGGTAGAGACTAAAACTTCGTACACTCAAAGGAGCTGAAATTCGAAAGCAATTCTGGTGAAATGATGATCGTAAAGAGAATTGACTGTCAGCATATTCTGTACTATTTTTTACGGTCACTTTAAGTATCTGTTGCTGAGACATGTATGATATCTGAGAGGACGTAGTATGGAAGATAATAAAAGAGGTGGCAGAAAAAATACATTCGTGTTAGGTTTATACGTTTGTTCTGTATAATTCCTTTTTAGGTTTATAAACTAATATTGTTCCGGTGGTCCCTTATGGTCCATGATATTTCAAACAATTTATTGAAGAAGTGTCCTGTCCTAGACTTAAATGTATGAAATTAGTCATTCATAACGAAGCTATTGGATTTTAATTGAATTTCTATGCTATTTCAACTTTGTAGACAAGTAATTTTGAGTGTATTCCAGATAATTTTATATCTGGCGAAAATAATCTGAATCGCTTTGAATTTTTAAAACTTTGGGTACTCTAAGTATCCAGCGTTATTTCTAGTGTTCTGAGGGCCATTCTTGTTTTTGAGAAAACTCATTGTTATAAAAGTGTAACCATTTTATAGGCTGCTGATCTAAAGGAGTATACTTAGTACAGTTTTTGTAGGAGAAATGGATGCTGTAGCATTTTAACACCTTTCCAGTAAAGCGTTTCTGGAAATCTTTTAGTTTCGTTCGGTCATTTGATGGTATTATGCCAAAGTTAATTGAAAACTTATTTAGAAGAGGAAAAATGTAAATCTCAATTTGTATTTTGATAGCTTATAGTGACGTCTTAACGCATAAATCCACACAGTGGAGTGGCTTTAGAAGACATGTGTTAAGCATGGAGGATAAGTCAAGTATATTTCTTTGGAAGGCGCATTTGCATGGTATAGGTACATGGATTACTCTAAGATTCTCATAGTTAACATTGAAACCCATGTCCTTCGTTTGCTCTAGAATACGCCTCAGCAAGCAGTAGGAAATTCGAAAACACACTAACGTGCCTTTTATATCTCCAGCATTACCAGCATCACCAGGAGCCCTATTAAATAAGATTATTATTTCAAAAATTTTCCAACTGCAATTTCAGCCACTCGAACGATGCACATGTAAAGAGATTGAATTGCAGCCTGGAATTCTTGGACTTGTTTGAATTTGCTGCCATGACTCATCTCCGAGGTCACCCATTGAAACTGCATGTCCAGCAGGGGAGATTGGATGTTCTTAAGTTATCCTTCTCTGCCAGAGTGGTCAAACCATGGAATTCCAACTGTAAATATTGTTATGTCACCATCGCTGGAAAGCTTTAAAAGCAACCTTGACAGTTTTATGTTCCAAAACGAGCCGGAGCGATGAGGACTTTATCTTAACCCTTGAGAGTCACGCACACTTGTCATATTTAATGATCGCCTTTGAAATTTTGCAACCCACATGTTTTCTCTGTATACCACGGTTAATTTCACTTTGCAAATAGGGTACTCATAGACCCATGCCTATTTCCCTCAATAAATTAAATTGACTTGACTTGCAAATGTCCAAATTCTGTAAGGCAACTTCCCTTCACGTTCGCATGCCATTCTTAAAAAGCCAACGTTCTAAACATTTTGCATTTGCAGCTACACCAGACGATATATCGAAGCTGTTCAACCAAATAGGTAAATATTTTTATCTTTGAATTGCATATCTTCGCCATTTACAGCAGTGCGCCCCCATCCCATCGAGGACTTACTCGAGGCCGTATATATCGGCATGTTGACTCAGGTTGTTGACTTCCCTACCCGAGGATCAAGAATACTTGATTTTATCTTCTGCAGATGTTGCCTGCCCTTGACAGTGTCATATTAGGTGCCACTTGGGAAGTTCAGACCACGACATCGTTGTTTCTACGCTACAATTTGGAACGGATGAAATATTTTCCAAAAATAAAGCTTTTTCTTTGATTTCCGATCAGCCCTTTTCGACCGAATTATAAATACATATAAACTCCCACAACTGGTCTGATTTTTTTATTATGTCAGAAAAGTGAACACCTGTACGGATATGCTGTACGAAGTTTTGGATCCAATTATTTCTCGTTTTGTTCCCCATAAGAAATTAATGTGACAGATGAGATTTATCTCCGTTTTTCTTTTTGCTCAGGTTGCGTAAACTCTCGTCGATTCCATTTGCCAAAACGACATTTACGTTCTGCCCTTGATAAGACGCATTTTGGAGCCGGTTGAGAGGTTATCCGAAGAAAAGCGGCCAGCCAACGAGGTCAACTATGTTGAAAACCATTCATTTAATGTCGCGGAACTTTTTACACGCACAATAAGAACCCATAGAAAAAGATGGCAGTCCGTCTTTCGAGACCCCGTTGGCAATCCTATGGTCGATGACAATTTGATGGCTGATAGTTTTAACGTTTTCTTGTCGAAACCCTGGAAAGTGAAACCTTTCCCAGTGTTTGGAAGGAATCCCAGATTCTACCTTTCCCCAAACACGGCCAATCTACGTCATTTGACTATATTCGGCCAATCAACATACTGTCCGCAGCTTTGAAAATCTTGGAGAACTTGATCAAAGATAAGATGATGTATCACTCAACCGAGAATAACCTACTGAGTGCAGCCCAACATGGGTTCCTCAAAACAAGGTCTTGTAATACCTGTCAGCTCTCTTTCTTTGATCACGTTCTACAATCTAGGGAAAATGGTTTCACACTTTGTTAAGTCTACTTCGTTTTCACTAAGGCCTTTGATCGGGTTGACCATGCCATTCTTCTCCTGAAACTCTCCTCTTTTCGACACATGTGGTAAACTTCTGAACTTGATATCTTCTTATCTGAGCTCTCGCACAAAACATGTTAAGATCTCCAATGTTACCTCAGACCCTGCATGTGTGACGAGTGGAGTTATTGAGGGTAGTGTGCTTATAGCTCCGCTCTTATTTTGTCTTTTTGTAAATGATGTATGCAGTTGTGCTGCACATAAGGCCTTTCGATTTCTTGGCCAAAGTGCTCTGTTAGGTTTGCTGGCGACGATCATCGGTCTCTAATAAGTATACATTGTCCTGACCTAAATGTGCCTGGCGTTTTTAAGGATCTGTGAAACGGCCTTAATCTTTCAGAGTACTGCGTTCTGATTGTGTCTTAAGCACGCAGAACTACTGGGTTTATCCTCCCAAATTTAGAATTATTGATATTATACTCTGACATTATAAAATTTACGTTAAACCTGACCTGGATACTTTTCGTTTCTATTGATCCTTCTGCGCGCTAGTAAACGGAAAAAATAGAATTTGTCCAGCGTATTGATACTCAAATAGTTTGATCATCGGAGTACCGTAATCTGACGTATCAAAGAACGCTGTGGGCTTACAAACATTGATCCCTTATTGTTTTGCCGGTTACAAATAGGACTCTTCTTAGTGGTTAAGCTTTTAAACAGTCACATTTCATCTTCTTACCACTGTGAGGCCGGTTAACCATTTTTAGCCCAGCAGTCATTTCAATGTATTTTTAATCCTCGCCAGTTTTTTTCGTTAAACGCCATAAAAATATGGAATAAAATACCCCAGGATATAAAAATTATATGCAGAACTATTACTAGTGTTATGCATTCAGGACAGCTTCCGGCAATTCTGGGTGACGACATGGTAGAATCTGTTTACCAGTTTGACGGAGCGCGCTGCATCTGAGCCCTATCCCATGTCTTACATTGAGGGCGATGATGCCGTCTCTGCAGCCTGCACCCGGTGACTTCTTCAGCAGACAGTGAGCAACCCTCCACGGATGCACTCTCTCCTTGGACAGAATTCCGGTTCCTAAAAAAAGACAGAGAAACTGTAAACAAAGTGTACTTGTGTTAGCCCTTCCCCGAGCTGAACTGCTATCATCCCGACAGGCAGCAGTTTTTTCTCCTGAATAACATAAAGATACGAAAACCACTAGTAATGACATATTTTCAGGAGTTTTTTTCACTGCCAGGCTGATCTCAACTGCATATTTCGTTTGCTCATGCCTGTAAACCAGCATTAAGTACAACTATTATTATTATTTCCTCTACGATTGTATTCTCCCTGAAATCTTTATACAAATGTTCGTTATGTATCATCTCGGGGGCAATTCGCTGCAGTGTCCTGCTCAATGTTTTCGTAGCTAGCGGTAATGCTTAATTTTTCAGTCTGCCCTTTCTCCTCTCGGGCGCTTTCAATGCAACATATTATTTCAGAACCAAACCAGAGCGTTCGTTCTTTATCTACGCAGCCATTTTTCGTCCCCTCTTGAGTTCCGCCATCATTTGGAAATCATATCCACCCCGATATTTCCAACCATCTACACGGTTCTCATCTTTTTGACCCTATGCGCACTGCTAAAACCTCATCCGCCATCGCATCTGCCGTGCCTTTAGACCATGTTCCTTTTAACATTAACCTTCTCCCCGGTTTCGACCTTACACGGACTGTTGACAGTCGTGTCGGGTTTCTCTGTAGTTAGCCTCAGCAATCAGGAATAAGAATATCATTGTCACATCTCTGGCACTTCAATCATGACCTTCGCGACCTGTACGGTCCTTTTCTCTTTCGAACCCAGGCGTACTGATGATGCCCGCAAGGTTTTCTCCTGTCTAGCATCCTTCATGGTTACGCCTATAGCTTGTCGATACGCATTATGAACGCACTTGCGGTAGTGAAAAGTAGCCGCTGTAATTATATTATTTTTCCCACGATGTGGTGCGTTTCGAACACTATTATGCTCTCATCAGCATGCCTGTCTTACTCCACGCATACGTTTTTCTCCCGCGAGCAAAAGGTATTTTCTCCTTAAAAATCAACCAACCCCATTTAACATATTCGTTTTCCATAAACATTCTCAAGGAGTTTTTTCACTGTCTGCTCATTTTTGACAACACAGATTTGTGCCAGTTGTCATCACCAAGAGGTTGACCTACTTTTAATAACTTAACTTCACACGATTGAGCACTCGTTTTATTTTTTTCCAATGATTATTTTCTTCCGGGTACTCAAAGAAAACATCTATCTAGCTGCCTCCACCAGACCAGAAACTAACAGTTTGCCGCGTAAAAACTTTTCGTAGTAGAGCCCATGACCTTGCTCCAGATTCTGAATTTGTCCTCTGTTCAGATATTTGTATAGTAACTGAGACATGGGCAAAACCTTCCACATGCAAAAAAACAAAAACATTCTCCCACCTAGGCCTTCAGTACAGTGATTTTTTAGGCAGAGGTAATGGGGAGAATTGGCTTATACGTTAAACAAATACTTACGTTTTGCAACTGGGCATTCTACATTTTTCACTGTAGGAGGTAGCTGTTGGCTTCACGTTGCTTCACAAAGATGTGAGCTTTACTCGTTGGTTGTGTCTATCGCCCACAAAACGACAGTGATGACTTCAATATTTGCCTCTCACAGGCATTTCACGTCGCATCTGATTTAAGTTTTCAGTATAGCTTAATATTATTTTGCTACAATCATCCTGAATTTCGAGGGTTTCTACCTTCCGGCCCTATTACGTTTGAGGACCTACTTGAGGTCGTAAATACTGGCATATGGAATTAGTTTGTCGAGTTGCTCGCCGGAGTATCAAGCTTACTATATTTAATGTTCTCAAGAGGTTCTCTGTCTTTGTTAGTGCCATCTTTAGGTCCAATCGAGAGTACAGGTCATACAATAGTTATTTATACACTAAAAATCGAAACTGGTAAAACCTTTTACAAAATTATGGCTATTTCTTGGAGCTCCGATCAGCCTATTTGACAAAATTATTGAAAATTCGTTATTCCCATAATAAGTATGATTTCTTCACAATTTTGGATGGGAATTTTGGTACTGATAAACCCTTCTAGGTTTTGAATCCACTTATTCCTCCTTTTCCTGCCCATTAGAAAAATAATAAATGCCAAGGATACTGTTTATCTCCGTTTATCGTTTTACCATAGGTTGTGTAGACTCTTCCATCTGCAAAACGACGTTTCCTTTTTGCCCTTGATCCGTGGCGTTTGTGAGCGTGGTAAAGGGCTTTCTCAAGAAAGAACAGCAAATCGGTGAGGATATATTTACCAAAAACCACTCGCATAGTTGCAGGAATTTGTGCTCTCCCGCAGTAAGAGCTCATAGGAAAATGCAGAATCTCATCCCTAACGATGCTGTTAGAAATCTAAAAGCGAACACCAAGTTGAAGATTAAGAGTTTCATTGCTTTCTTATCCAGAAGGTTTATTGTAAATTCGACTGCTTAGCATCCGAACGTCTTGTTTTGAACCGTTTCCTTTCTGGTGACCGAAACTTCTACGCGCTGGCATTTAACCTAGCTGTTCAACATCTTCGACAGTCCCATAGTCCAGGACTATTGTATATGATGAATGTAACGTGTGAAGCCATTGATGACCTTTTTATTTATGTACAATCGAAACTATAAATGCAAGTGTATACAGACAACATAAAATACAGTCATGCATAAGGTTTACGGAAAAAATTATGTAATGGTACGATACATATAAATTGAAATCATGAAGTAAAGCTCTATGGCTGGCTGAAGATATTCCTGAAGGGCTAGTCATTAGTTGTCAAAATTAAGCAGTTCAACTGCCGTTTGAACATATTCCCGGTATCTGACGTCATTATTTTGCCTGGAAGTGAGTTCCATGGTCGAAGCACTCACTTACTCAAAGAACGATTTCCTTGATCAAGGCACATACATTCGCATTTGACGTAATATGGACGACGGCGTATGTGAGTTATGTTTGTAAACTCAAAGAACTCTTCGGATTTCAGCAAACAGGCATGTCTGCGGATAATTCGAAATATCCGTAGGATAACGGAAACAAGTTAAGCTTGATAAGTAGACTATGTCCCAGTTAGCATTTTGAAGGTGGATGAAATGAGATTTTTCCGTCCCTTCCATGTAACCTATTTAATCTCGCTATCGAAAGTGAAACGTTTCCCAGTTCATGGAGGGAATTACCCATTCTGCCAATCCCCATACACTACTAATCTACTTCATTGGACGACCTTCGGCCAATAAAGACATGTCACGTGTCTTCGAAAATCTTAAACACTTTGATCAAATATACGATGATTTACCTCTTACCAACGAATAATCTCATGAGTTCGACCTAGCCTGGTGTTATCAAAGCTCGGTCTGAGAGAGTATAATTTCAAAATTTCTAGTAAACGTTGGAAAAAGTCCCATTAAGAGATTCAAAAGACGACTTGGTAAGCATACGCGCTGCTTTCGATAACTTATCTTCAGGTCATTACAGTTCGAACGTTAGAACGTAGCATAAATTTAAAATTTAGAACATGAAATCGATAATGTTCGTCCATTGTGTGGGTTTTGTGAGAGGTGTGCATAGGGGAAGGATGATAAGAAACCATGTAATAGGCTGTGGTGGGTTTTTGGTGGGGTGTAGGGGTACTACTTAGGGGTAGCACCACACAGATAGCATTTGGTCGCTCCATTTGTCTCGTACAGGTGGTGATAGCTCTTGTGGCCGCCTCTAACTGTTACCCAACTCTCACCTGTGGCTCCTCGAAGTCGGGTTATTCCCAGCGGCCACACGCAGGGCAACCGTCACGACCGACAAGCTAAACCGGGTGAGGGTCTCCGGTGTTGTGTGTGCCTCCACACCCGGTATGTCTAACTCCCGAACTTCCCACCTCCCCCCTCTCGAAAAGTACTACGGTGGGGGCGACAGCAACCCCGTAGGTGACCCAGGCTAACTCAGATCGCTCTCCCACAAAAACAAAACCGTGACCCATAGTGGAGTTTGGCAGCCGTCTGGGATGTCCGAGCAGCCCTATTTAGGGACAGAACTTCTTGCCTACTAGCGGAGGCAGGAACTAGAAAATGTGACCAAAAATGCTGGGTCTCACGTCTTCTGAAATCGGCCGTGGCTCGCAGATCGAATAATACGCATTCGTAAAACTCAAACAAACAACAAAACCCCCGATCCCATCCCCCGGGCCATACCCTCCAGGCTGCGCGGGGGAGTCTACTTAAACTAGCAGCCTGGAATGTTCGATCCTTTTAGATTATCCTAGGAGCAACCGGCCGGAACGGAGGACGGTGATAGTCACCGGGAAACTGGCGCGCTACAAGGTGGACATTGCTGTTCTCAGTGAGACCCGATTCTCTGAGCAGGGTCAGCTGGAGGAGGTGGGTGCCGGCTACACCTTCTTCTGGAGCGGCCGGCCAAAGGCAGAGCAACGCGACGCTGAAAGTGCCTTTGCTATCTGGAACGACATCGTGGGACGTCGGCCCTGTCTGCCACAGGATATCAATGACCGCCTGATGAGCCTCCGCCTGTTTCCTCAGGGAAAAACGTTCACCACCATCATCAGCGCTTCGCTCCCCAATGAAGAGCTCTGATGCGGTGAAGGACAAATTCTACGAGGACCAGCACGCCCTGCTGGCAACTGTGCCGAAAGAAGACAAGTTAATTGTTCTTGGTGACTTCAATGCCCCTGTCTAGACGGACCCCGCTATCTGGCAGGGAGTGTTGGGTCCCCACGGTCTCGGTAGCTGTAACGATAACGGCCTCCTTCTTCTGCAAACGTGTGCGGAACACCATCTCCTGCTGACCAATACCTTCTTCTGCCTTCCAACGCGGGAGAAGGCCACGTGGATGCACCCTTGGTCGCGGCGCTGGCAACCATTGGACTATGTTCTCGTCCGGAGGCGAGATCGACAGGACGTGCTGGTAACCAAGGTGATCTGCGATGCCGATGGTTGGACGAATCACCACCTCATTATCTCCCAGATGAGGCTCATACTTAAAACCCGACAAAGGCCCCAAGGTAAACAACCGCCAGGTAAGTTAAATACTCTTTTGTTAAATTTTCGTGCTCACTGGAGAACCTGCGTGCTCCAGATAATAACGGACCGTGGAAACACGATGGTGTCAACTGCGAAACGTCATCCAGTCCACAGCCCTCGAAGTCCTCGAACGCGCACACAGTCAACACCAGGACTGGTTTTACGACAATGACGCTGACATTAGCAACTAACTCGCGGAGAAGAATGGACTACACAAAGCCTACATGGACCTTCGAACTGACGCCACAAAGCAGCCTTCTTGAGATTCCGCCACCGTCTACAGCAACGGCCGCGAGAGATGCAGAACGCCTGGATGATCCGAAAGGCTGAGGAAATCCAGGGGTATGCGTACCGAAATGAAATTAAAAACTTTTTTAAAGCCATCAAAGCTATCTAAGGCCACTGTATCAAGGGGACCGCCCTGCTGCTCAGCTCTGACGGCACAACAATGCTGACAGAGTAATTGCAAATTCTTAAGCACTGGGCCGAGCACTTCAGAAGTGTCCTTAATAACTCATCAGCCTTCTCCGATGCTGCCATTGACCGCGGAACAACCGACCTGATCTTTGCCTCCCGCCAGCTACAAGAGAAGTGCCAGGAGATGCGAACCCACCTTTACACTACGTTCGTGGATCTGACGAAAGCATTTGACACGGAGAATCGCGACGGACTGTAGAAATTCATGCAGAAATTCGGCTGTCCTGAGCGGTTCACGCACATGATGCGTCAGCTTCATGACGGGATGACGACGCGCGTCACTGACAACGGGACAGTATCCGAAGCATTCGCAGTGACCGACGGAGTGAAGCAGGGCTGCGTATTGGCCCTCACCATGTTCAGTTTCATGTTCTCTGCCATGCTGATGGACGCCTACCGTGATGAGCAGCCTCGGATTCGCATCGAACTGACGAACACCTACTCAACAGTCGGCGTATGCAGGCTTCAACGCGCGTGTCTAACGGTATAGCCCATGACTTGCTCTTCGCGGATTGCTGCGCCATTAACACAATGACGGAAAAGGACATGCAAAGGAGTATGGACCTCTTCGCCACAGGCTGCGCCGATTTTGGATTAACAATCAGCACAGCCAAACTGGTTGTCATGCCCCAGCCGCCACCCAGCGCGGAATACAATACTCCTCGAATCAATGTAAACGGTACTCTACTCAACAACGTGGAAACCTTCGCTTATCTAGGAAGCACGCTGTCACGCAACACGAATTCGATGACGAGGTTACCCAACGGATCTCCAAAGCTAGTCAGGCCTTCGGCCGGCTGCAGGCCTCCGTGTGGAATCGCCACGGTATTCACCTGAACAACAAACTACGGATGTACAAGGCCGTCGTCTTGACGACACTTCTTTACGGAGCGGAGACATGGAACGTCTACTCGAACCAAGCCAGGAGGCTTAATCACTTCCATCTCAGCTGCCTCCGCAGAATAATGAAGCTGAGATGGAGCGGACCGGAATTCTCAGCATCCACGCCATGCTGAGGCAAGTGCAACTGCAATGGAGCGGCCACCTGGAAGGAATGGACAACAAGCGACTACCAATACGATTTTTCTACGGATATGTCGCTACGGGTTCTCGCCGACAGGGAGGTCAAAAACGACGCTACAAGGACACTTTGAAGAAATCGATGAAGCAACTGCAAATCAACCCAACTACCTGGGAGGACCTCACCCAGAATAGACCAGCATGGATAAGATCCGTTAAGACTGGTACAGCAATCTACGAGGCCAACCGGAGCGCCACCAGCAAGAGCAAAAGAGCGGCACGAATGTCACCAGTGTCCCGGACCAACACGGCCGATGACCAAGCCCTTTCAAAGTGCCCGCGCTATCAACGCATCTTCCGCGCGCGAATCGGACTGATTGGACATCTTCGGACGCAAAGCACCAACAATCCGACGATTCCAACTTCTACGTCAAATTTTACCAACCCTCCTTCAGACTCCTCCACTCTCACTCCCGGCCTCATTTTCATCACTCCCACCATCATAGACACAATATCCCAATACTAATCGTATGTTACCCAACCACCGCAACAACCGTCACCACCACCAGCGATGGGGACTCTCCGAAACTGTCCTTAATGTGACCGCACCTTCAACTCACGCATCGGCCTGTTCGGTCGCTTGCTGATCCATCGTACAGCGACTGGTGAACCAGTGCTTGGAGCACCAACACACAGCAGAGATCGTCGCCTCCACTGTCCTCACTGTCCTCGCGCATTCACTCATCACATGGGCCTATTCGGTCACATGCGCATCCAGGACAGCGGAATTCACTGCAATGCTGACAAAACTGATACATCATGCACACCCTCCATTCCTGCCAGTCTTACCGCCAATGCCACCCCCACACCCATTAATGACATCCCACCAGCCTCTCCCGATTTTTTCTGCCCATACTGCACCCGTAACTTCAACTTACGCATCGGCCTGGTCGGTCACCTGCGAATCCATCGCACGGAGGCTGGTGAACCAGAGCCTGGGGTTCTGACATAGAGTTGCCGCGCCCGCCTCCACTGCCCTCACTGTTCTCGCACATTTACCTACCGCATGGGCCTATTAGGACACATGTGCCTCCACGACAACCTGCGGTAAACCATCGGAGGCTAAGACACATCAGCGCACACTACCTACAGCTATACATAGACTACACCCTCACGATCATCACGTACCTAAGAATATCATGGTTTCCTAGAAACCGTGGCTTGAAAGGCTGCCAATCTGACGCTTACACCAGACCACGCCGTCAGCCCAGGGTATTTTTGTGTGTGCCGAGTGGCTGACCGGTGGACTGGGAGTCAAACGGCGATGGCTCCTCCATATCCCCTGAGTAAGAAAATCCTGGTGTGTGCGTTATGGGGGCCAGGTCGTGCTGTGGCGCACGAAGACGGGTACGCCGACACGTCAGCCAATGTGCCCACTCTCACATCAGACAAGTGACCGGCTTGGACGGTGGTTAGATTGTAAGAGTGGGGGAGAGAGTGAGGTTGACAGCTCAGCTCACTATAAACAATCTGACGCGCTTGAAACTATGACGGTGCGCTAAAATCCGTGGCTTGGAAGGTTGCCAACTGACGGGATAACTCGGACCACGTGGTCAGCCCAATGTGTGTTTTGTGTGGAGTGGCTAACTGGCGGACTGAGAGTCAGGCTGCAATGAATCCTTCTTAATGCGGCTTTTATGGCACTCCCACTACGTAGGATCCGAGCCAGGTGTGGTGGTACGCCCAGGGGCGGCTCCGGCCGCGCCAGTCACCTGCGCCCTCTCCCATCTCCTTGACCCATCCATCTTGACTCTATAATGACATAGGGCTCAGCTAGGGGAGGAGGAGAGATTACAGTAGATGCAGCGCAAGTCTACTATCATTTTAAACTAAATCACGCGCAAGTCACCGTCCCTCACCACCCTTCCGTTGAGCATGAGGTGAACCTTGTCGGACTACGACGGTTGAACTGTCGGGTGTTTGGTTGAACAGTTCAAGGGGGACGGAGAGGACAGAGATGTTGCCGCTGAATGCATGCAGTTAAGTGGCCGTTGGCCAAGCTAAGTTCGGAGCTTGAACCAGGTTCGTTTGTGCGCACAAGACCGGCTTCTTCAACCTTATGGCACTTACTTCTGCTGCTGCTAGTAGACGTTGACCAATTGGCTTCAAATAGTTTGGTTGTGCCTGATCAACTTAATTATAATTCAAAATGTATGCCAGTATTCTTAAGGTGCACTTGAGTTAAGCTATAAAGGACATATGCATGTTGAAATGAATTCATTCACACATTCGACTGACTGCGAGGTCTCAGTGCAAATTTCCGTTGGCAACCTTCCAACCGATGGCGCTTATCGTTACCGCAGACTCTCAGCCTCCCCATCTTAGCCTGGTGTCATGACAGAGTCAAGAAAACCGGAGATTTGAGACGACGCAGGAGCCTTATGGCAGTCACTTCTGCTGCTGCTAGTAGACGTTGACCCAGTGGCTTGGGGTAATTTTGTGGGACCTTGTAAATTACAAGGACAGCTTCGTTGGGGTCCACACTAAGCCCGCCGTCAACAAGGTGTGTACCCCAGCGAAGCTTTTCATGTAATCTTTTATTTTGTTATCTTGAACGTGGCCAAGAGAGACGTGATGATTTACTATAGCCGGCCGTGTTCTACAGCAGGAGTTCGTGGAGGCGTATGTCACAGAATATGCCCATGCGATAACAAAATATGCATGGGCTGTGGATCTGGAATCCTGTCTTGTCATTCCAGACTCCGTATTCTATGGAGTTATCTAAGTTGGAAAATGTTACGTTTTCTGGCCTGGTTCGCGTAGACGGTCGAGGTCTTCGTTCCAAAGAGCGGTCTCATCAAGACGATGACCGTTTACGTCTTCAGATTGGTGTTCAAGTGATGGCCTTGATGATTCCACATGAAGGCTTGCATCCAGCTTAAGGCCTGTTTGCCTTTGGAGATATGACGTGAAACTTCATCCTCAATTTTCATGCTTTGTAAGAGTGTGTTGCCTAGATAGACAAAACTGTCCATGATGTTATGTTGGCTGACTTTGAAAGTGATTCAAGCTGCACTGTATACAGTGGTTGGTGACGGTTGGTGCATTACGATGGTTTTTTTCCATGTTTATCCCGAGGGACGGAGGATGGGACTGACAGCATTTGACCTTTGGTGGACTAGAAATCACAGAAACAGCACCTGTTGTACCTTTTCAATTCTCTAATGCCATCATTTTTACGACTTAAAACGGTTATTCGTTCCCTGCACACGCATGCGATATTAGTCATGCGGCTTTAAGAAACTTTGATTTGTCCGTTAAGCAATAGCCTATAGAAATGATTTGACAGATCTTCCAGTACTCTTATTAACTCTTCCGGTCTTCCGCAGGTGTTTACAAATTCGGATGCTTTGGTTGGAAGTTATTCCATATTTTTAAATCCATTAATCGCCGAGTCTTGTAGGTGCTCGAATTTATCCGTCGATTGCACTAATGAAAAGTGCATTAGTAACTGAAAGGGTACCAAACTGTTTCAATGAAAACTTAAGTCTTAAAAACCTAAAACTATACACTTTTAAAAACCCAATTGTTCTCTTTTTCAAACATGAAAGTTAAAGAAATCGGTATTAACTATCAAATAAG
Organism: Schistocephalus solidus; assembly: GCA_017591395.1. Classification (NCBI taxonomy): domain Eukaryota; kingdom Metazoa; phylum Platyhelminthes; class Cestoda; order Diphyllobothriidea; family Diphyllobothriidae; genus Schistocephalus; species Schistocephalus solidus. Next base: position 50,680 of record WEDG01007688.1, on the reverse strand, counting down.
TACGAGAAAGAATAGTTTTAAACACATTTTCTATGAAAATATATATTCAAATTTTAGAATGCGAAGAGGTTCTTTCGAATAAAACAGGAAACTTTATTGGTAAATTATAGACGATGGCTCCCCAGGTCGTCATCATAATAGAGTATATATGCAAAAACAATTTCGAACCGCCTAGCAATCGATACTTATTTCGTGTTTGCGCCAATAAAGGGCCACTATTTGTGTCAGTCTTTATTGAATGGTTCTCGTTTCTTCCAGTATTTCCTGAGATTTTTGTGCATGGCCTCTAAATTAATTGATCGATTCATGACTCATCGAAGTGGATGGCCTCAAGAAACTCTCGGCCTTTCATGGATGTGCAGGCTCTGAGGATACTAGCTTTGTCCCTGGCGAAATTGTGCCCTCTTTCGAGGGTGTGTATGGCCATTTGGGACAGATGTTCATGCCTCTTGAACGCAAGTTGATGTTCGTGAGTGCGTGTGGAGGCAGACTTTCCCGTTTGGCCGCAATATACGTCATCAGAGGCATCGCACGGGATCTGGTAGACGATTTCTTTCTTATCAAAATAGCGAACCTTATCCTTAGTATGTATAAAGCTAGTGCATGAAGAAGTCATCGGTTTGTGTACCACTTTATTTGAATTTACAAGGACACCAAAACTCAATTGACAATCATACTATTTAAGCGGTAATTTTTACGGATTTTAATTTATTAGGGCACCTGAAAATAAGTGCATTCCAAAACCATCATCCTGGCATAAATGATGTAACTTCGAATCCTTATGTAGGATAATCAACATTTAAAATCCACTTAGGTAATACCTCCTAATCTAAAACACATTTTAGAATTTCAGCCTACATTTAATTGGATTGGCCACTGGCTTTACTGGATCCCGCGCCTGACACCTGACACATCTGCGGAGATGGGTAATTATCTGCGTGAAGTAAGAAACGAGGATGATTTCTAGGGCTTTTTGAAACAAACAGGTGTATATCTTAAAAATAAACACGCACCGTGAGTTTGCTTTCCTGCTGCAGTTGAATCGTTACAGTAGCGCCAAGTAGGCGGACGTAAAAATGGAAGAACATTACCGATAGAGACAAGGGAAACTTGGACGACCATTCCTGGTTTATAAGGCGTCATCAGCCAGAAATGGCCACTCCAGTTTCCCTTTTCTTTGTCGGTAATGTTCTTCTGCTCATACTATTTGTCACCGTGTGGCTGCTGACGGAGCTCAAAAATGTGCCCACAGGCAGAACGGGACGAGTGAGTCCCGTAACTGATCGGTGTGCCTCCATCCACCAACGGTCATAAAACGTGTACAGATGCCGAAACTGTCCGCCAGACCTCGAGATTCTGCTCGCGCTAAAGACCTATGACTCAGGCGCTTCCGAAGGTTTTTCAAGCTAGATTGGGGAGATCCTTGATTGATCTGCCCTGGAATATTCATTCATGCGCGTCTACGACTGGCAATTGGGTTCCGGCATAGTTAGTTTTGCACGAACTCTAGTATGATTGGACAAGCATCACACTGTAGTTGGTCTTTTGAAGAGGGCCAAAGCTGTTCGATTGCTTTTTCGCATCTGTGGGTGATGCCGATCTAAACCATTTTTGTTTGAGGAATGGCCACTTCAAGCATGGTAATAATGCGCCTTCGCTCACCTCAGACCCTGCTTCTTCATCATCGTGTTGTTTAAAGTTGCCTGGATAACCCTCGACAGAATTGATTGTCGTTGGAATATTCTAGAAGCCGTTACATCGCAAGGATGCTCCTTTGGCCTATAACTTTTGAAGCTCGATGCCATAGCTTTATATTTTTTAAGCCTTAGGTCATCTTCCAGTATAGCGCTCTACCAGTGGTTCACCTAACTTTGCAGCAGACTCTTATCAGTCAAGACGATGGCTTACAGTCAGCTAAGCTTCGGGTGGCCTGGTGTGTCCTCTGATGGCGAATAGGGTAACAAACCTCGGCAAAATTCTGCCCTGTAAGAAGTAGGTATTCACATTTGGAACCACAGAATGGCAACATCGTCAGTGGTATTCGGGTCCCAATAATGCAACTCGATTACTTCTATGAGGGCAAAAATCATCGGATGAGGTCTGACGTTTCGTTGCGTGAGCCAATACTAGGAGCTTAAGCTGGTATGCATGAGGTATGTATTATGACGTATAAGTTAAAATGGGCAAATTTCATCCCGTCCAAGACGACTTATGTGACCACTCTCCGTGGAGCTGTGACCGAAACCAAGTATCGAACGCCGGAGAAGAATGATTGGCCTGCTTAGATTGGATGCTCTAATAGTCAATGGTGACAGTTAATGCTCTACCAAAGCAGTGAAGTATAAAGCCCGGGACCCGTATCCATTTGTTTGCCTCCTTTGATTTAAGCGCTAGTAGTAGGTCCCGGAAAACGAAACGCAAAAATGCAGGAGTTGTAACATGTGACTCTATTTAATGGGTGCGAAGATTTTGCTGGTGATCCGAGCTCAGTAATTCAGTTGTAAGCTCCGTGTAACATTTATTCCAGTGTTTACCATATATTTCGGTTGTATGATCTCAAAGGAGTGCCAGCGTAGCCTCTACCATGTGTAACTTTTCATCGTCACCGCTAAATCAGTTTCCATTTTTGTACGCCTTAGGGGGCTCTATAAAACCAACATTTATGGTTCCAGTCATATCGGCCTGATCCGGGCAGGCCATTGGTTTATCGGCAAGGAGAGAAAGTGAGGCTGTAGCACCTCAGGTATTCAGTTCAGTTCAATTTATTTGGTGGAAGTTTAGATGTGTACCTTTGGACTTCCTTTTTGTTACACGCAGCGAAATAAGTCAACAATTTGGAAAAGGTAACTTCAAAACTACAAAGGAAATATCAAAAGCTGTGTATAGAGACGATTTATTGCGTGCACCAGCAGCATTTTGGAGACATTTTTCCCCACATATGCGTGTAATGCAGCAGTTATTTTAAGCCTACTAACGCAACAGGGAAAGCAATATGATTTCTGGTCTACAAGCGTCATGTTAAATGTCTGCGGGGTTGTGAACAGAAGTAAGGGCATTAATAAATGCTATAAACAAACATTACTTAACAATTTAAAGTACTATTATAACAGTACTAAATTGTAAACAAGAGACATCAGGAGGACGGCGGTCGGATAGCGCTGTAGAGTGTAATGCAATACCGATCAAGCTTCATTTTAAAAGCTTCTACGGACGAAAAATAGCAACGTTCTCAGGCAAAAAAATTCAACCTTCAATCACGCTGTTGGTGAAGAAGAACTTTCGTGTGCCCAGCCTGGCACCAGTCACACGTGGTTTGAGTGGATACCCTGGCAGGTTAGATGTAGTTGCGAACTCGAAGAAGTTTACGGGTGCACATCATCTCTCTGGCTCTGGCACAAACAACGCATTAAGAATCATGTGATCGTGGTTCTCAAGTGGCTAGAGCATTTGAACAGTAAGCCACGATGACAGCGAATCACAGGCACTCACGAACGCTGAAAGCACCCAATCATCTCATCAAGCTGACAGTGACTGCCTCTCAAGGACACCCAGTGATTCATGCGCAAATCAACCTAGTGTAAAGACTCACATGCGTGCTCAGCCCCGGCCGCATTTAGGGGCCATGGCCACCGCCAATCTTCTGCACAGAATACACGCCTTCTATTAGTGTCTTTCCCCTTGCGCCAAAAATTGGGACTTGGTCATGAAGATTGTTATGATTAAGGTACCCCCACTAACAGGATCGATCCAGCGCTCAGGTCCTCATTATAGACAAGCAAGCATGCTTTGAATTTGTCACAAAACTTGACGGCTGGCAGCTGACTGAATACCTCAGTTTTCCACTGCAACGAAATTTAGGCTGCGATGGCTCTCTTGGATGTGGTCTTCATTACGCCTAAAGTACATGAGAAACAATAATCATTCCCGAAGCCTGGTACGAGTGAAGTTGGGGACCACGTCACGTTTGGCAGGGATGAACGCATTTCGTTGGCCATAACACACACGCTCATCTTCAGTCGGCCGCTTTATCTTCGAATTGGAACACTGTGGGTATGGTAAGAGATAATTGAGGTAGGCCGATCGCAAGTCTGCTCACTGTAAACAAAATCAAGCGCTATTCAATGCTGAGTCCACGTCATCTGGTGATGATAGACCTCGTGACTTACGTAGAGCAATCCTTGCGTTTGCACTCTTGTATTATTGATTGTTCATTGTCCTTCAACTGTTTGAGGTATAAAAGTGAATGGAAAGAGCAAGTACTGCAAGACACGGGATTGGAGGAACTCTAACGCCAATTAATCTTTCAATGACGTCGGATAGAGCTATGAGAACGGTTCTTTTGAGTTCTTATATTTTCCCACTTCAATTTACTTTTATGTATCGATGTTTTCCTAGCCAATTTGTAACCAATAGGGAGTTCAAAGGCGTTCGCCTATCTTTCCCTTAATAAAACTGAACTGAACTGAGCTGAAAATCCACAGAGTAGTTACCAGTTTCAAAATAACCACGGGAGACAAAATCGGTATGGAGGCAGGTCCACCTGTCAAGTGCATAAGATCTAATCCGAAGCTGACCACATGATTCCCGTGTGGCAGTTGCAAAAAGGACGGTCAAAACTGCGCGTCTCGTATAATACAGCGACGGGTTAGGCAGTGGTAGGACTAGTGTAGCAAGCGGCCAGGGTTCCATGTCCTCCAGTGTGCATTCGATATGACAAATCCCTTGGTTTTGGAGATCGTTGGTTTAAAAAATAAACTACCCACTTGCGTGCTCAAGCCGCTTCATCAGAATTCACCGTTATACTCCAATCTTAAGCAAGATTTCATCACGGTGTGGCCTACCTAAATTCGCCTTGTTTGGGTTTTTAGCAAGTCAAGCACAGTATTGCTTAAGGCCATCCTATGCAAACTTATAAGTCGACACCTGGAAGCTGAGCATAAGGTAGATAAAAAGGGAGGTGAACTCCCCATAAAGAACCAGACAGGAAAAGTGAACAAGAAGGGCACCCAGTGACCCTTGCAGGGAACATGTCAAATAGTCGTGACGACCCCGCCAAAGTTGTACCAATCAGCTTCCTAAAAAGTCTTAGTTGGATTCTCATCATCGGGACGACGACCTGTGTGTGAATTAGTTTATAGTGATAGTAGACTTGTGGGGTATTCACCACACACTCTCCTCCCTCACCAAACGGAGTCCATTGTCAAGGCACATTCACGAAGACAGTAGGCACGATCGGGTGCAGATGGCTCGAAAACAGCCCGTCTGCGTGTATTACCCAGGTTTTCACCGAAACAAGAAGTGATTTGCTCTGACGCCAGGTGGGTGGCCATACCATAGAAGACACACTAAGGAGCCATGGCAGACTGACTCTCCGTCCTCAGCGAAGGAGCAAGTTATCCCGTCAGCTGACAGCCGTCCCAGCCACACCTTTTAGCGCCTCTTGATAATTTATAAACGAGTCGGATTGTTTACAGTGAGAACCATGCACTGAGCCCCACGGAGACGGACTCCCCTGAGATGACCTCGCTCTTTCTTTCCGCTACCATGCCCCAACCCGCTGTCCGAGCCGGTTAGCCGTCCAACGCCGGGATTAGGCGCAGGCAGCTGACGCGTCATGAGCCTGCGTTTAAGCATACCCCCACCCCCATGTGTGGCTGTTGTTGTTGACTGTTGTTGTTGTTGTTGTTGTTGGCTGATGTTGACTGTGTACAGCACAATAAATGCTGACGCAAAAACTATCTGATTGGTTTCTCTACGGCGGATGAAATCTAATTTTGTAGGCAATACCGCCGAAATTGAATCAGACCGCATTTAAGACAATGGTTTTGAAGGGATTTTCCGATGCAGTGCAGGTTAAGAGGGCTTCGCGGCCACTGTCTTTTAGGCTAGACCGCAATTCCTTACCCCGGAGCCACAGGCCAACCAGCTTAGAATTCTAGTCGGCTTATTAACTTGCCACCGGACGCTGTCATTCGCCAAAAGGCGTAAGCCACGTTTTTAAAGTTTCCGATGGCGAATGCTGTGACTTCGATGTCCATTGAGGCGCAGCCTTTCTGCACGTGAGGCTAGTGAACTGGCTATACAAGCTTCATTAAACAAAGTGAGCCGACATTAAAAAGACATGTGGTACCAAAACAACATGCCTTTCCCACCCAATTAACGAAACTGCCTCAACCTGCCTCCGGTCAACCATTAAGAGAGGCCTGAGGATAGAATCGCCCTGTATTTCTCACAGTGTCACTACTGCTTTAGCAATCACAAATGCAGAGAAAACTTGGATGGATCGGCCTGAAACTACCTAGGTAATAACTTGCGGACATCGACTGGGACCCCGCCACAGATGGCCTGACTTAACCGATTATTTAAGTAAGATAGCACAAGTAATGACAGTTCAAACTTAGCGAACTACAACGTCTACTGTGTGCCCGATGGAGTGAGCGCAGCATCGGTGACTTGCGCGTCGATTAGTGAGGCATACTTTCGCGCAGCATCTACTGTCCTGATGTCAGCACGATAAGAGGTGTGTTCGGTTTCAGGGGCTGACAAAACTAAGCACTCTATCTGCGTGTGTGTCACGCGTGTGCGCCCAAAACGAGCCGCGTGGTGGATGCGCTGGACCAACACGGGAGCCAAATCAGGGTGTAACAGGCGTTATTCGGGTTGAAATCCCATAACGAATGCTGAGCATGGGGCTGGGGGCGTGGTGGTGCGCATAGGTGCGGGCTCATGCCGCACCTGCCACTTTTTCCATTTAGTTATTTATTGCCAGTTTACAGGCAAGGTCGACAGAGATATACAGTTGAGGATTGAGCTGCCAGTGAAAAAAAACTCCTGATCGCTCTTTTAAGTGTTTCCAGGAGAAAAAAACTGCAGCTTATTGAGTAATTAAATTTCGGGACCGGGAACTGTTGCCACAGATGCACGGTGAAGAATTTCTCCATTCAGTGTTATGGATCCGGTATTCTGCACCAGTAGGTATGTCGGCGAACGGCTGTTCGCTGTTGACTGAGGAATTAGCCGATTACAGACTGCAGAGCCAGAAATATTGACCTCAGCATTAAGTCTGTACAGGATTCAGAGTCCGCGAATGCCATCAGAACGGAAGAGAGCTTCCACCGTGTCAGCATCCAAAATTAGTGGAAGGTGTCCTGAATGTAGAAAACTAGTGACAGCTCTCGTAAACTGTTCTATCCCGACGGGTGTGAAAGAGGAGGCAAAACGGGTTTTCCGGAAAATAAAGACCACTTTATTCTGGGCCGGCAGATGACAGAGGATTCTCTAGTTCATAATATCTCGTCTATTTATCGTGTTCTGAGTGTTCTCGAATGGTCCGGCCAATGGCATGACAATAGTGGAGAGCGTTCTGGAACTTTCTGACCTGCAATGTGGTTCGCATTGACTGGTCGCATCTCACGCTGGAAACCCCCCGCGGAAACTTCTTGAAAGTTTGGGCCGCACGCGTGCGTCAGGGCTTCACGCATGGTCGGTGCAGCGGCGCACACTGGTTTTCTGGTTTCATACACGTCTTTTTCAGCCGACTTGGCCTGTTTCAGCGTGCGTCATCACACGCCCTTTCCGCCTACGGCCGCGACTTGACTGCGGTTCCCGTCTCCGTAACACCTCCCGCTTTTGAAAGGTGGACCTCATATCGCTTCTTCTTGGGGTCCCCGATGATCTTTTTTGGCGGTTGTGCTTTTCTATGACTCTTGCGGACGGGATGGGGTGTCGGCCTTCTGTCTACTTTGGGCGTCAGAACCTCAAAAGTGTCACAACAAATCGCGGGCTAATTGGCTATCCGTGGTGAACCTCCGTCTAAGCTGTTTCGCACGTTGTTTAATTATCCCCTTTGCCGTTTCCATCTCGAAGACAACCCCTCTCGACTTTTTGACAGTGCCCCCTGCCCACGGTTTCTCGCCAGGGTTGTGATTTCGGGCATAAACCTCTTCTACCTCCCGAAAATAGTCTTTTGATGGTTGGGAATCTTGAACCTCAGATTTGACGTACTGTAGTCGTACATCAGGCTGTCTGCCCAAAAACGTTCGGCTGGTGTTTGGCCACCAAGATAATTTTTTGCGGTTGTTCTCTAGACCAGAAGGAAAGTGTTGAGGTAAATCATTTTAACTCCTGCGTTCCATATCTTTCTCAAAGCTCTCTTGAAGGTGTCAACAAAACGTTCTGCTTGACCGTTCGATTGGGGATGAAATGGCGATGATGTCACATATCGAATTCCCCATTCTTGGCACAACTGTCGGAACACTAATGACGTGAACTGGGTGCCATTATCCGTCAAAACCTCTATCGGCTGCCATATCTTGAGATCAGTTCTTCTTTCTTTTCTGCTGTGACCTCAGCAGCGGCTGCCGTGAAGTCAAGACCTTCTAGCCACTTTGACCATGCGTTGACGACTACTAAAAACATTCGGTTGAAAAATGGTCCAGCGAAGTCCATATGGACTCTTGTCCACAGTCTCGTCACCTCCGACCATGGCACTGGTGGTAATTTAGGTGGGTTCTTAGAGAAACGTCAACATGGACCACAACTTCGAACGAAAGATTCCACATCTCTATCAATTCCTGGCTCATATACGTACCTTTGGGCCGGTTGTTTCATACGAGTCATACCCTGGTGTCCGGTGTGAAGTTCACGTAAAACCTGTTGTTGATGTTTGGCTGGAATCACCACTCTATCAACATACATTATGCATTCTTCGGTGATGTACATCTGATCCTTCCGGTTCCTAAAGGGCCTTATAGCTGGGTGTACCTAATATTCATTGAGCCAACCATTCCGAATAAACTCATTTACCCGGCGTAATAATGGGTCTACTGTGGTGGTTGCCCTGATATGTTCGCCTGTGGGGGGCGCCTGCTGGATGACACCTCTGAATTCGTCATCGTCTTGTACCAAAGTGCTTGTGACCACCACATCTTCCGGATTTTCGTCGCTTACACTCAGTCGTGATAGAGCATCTGGAGCCCCTAACTTCTGAGTGGGCACGTACTGAATTGTGAAGTTATAACTCAGGAGGATGGTACTTCACCGTTGTATCCTCCTCACCGCGTACTGGGGCACGCAAGATTTGTGCCCAAAAAACGTAAGTGGCTGATGATCTGAGTGGAGGGCGAAATGTCCACCGTAAATGAACTGATGAAATTTCTGTACTGAAAAGATTATCACCAGTGCCTCTTTCTCGATTTGACTGTAGTTTCTTTCTGTCTTTGTGAGTGATCTGGCGACATGCATAGAGGGCCAGATATATCCGTCTGAACCCTTCTGAAGAAGAACGCCGCCTTGCCCATACCCAGATGCATCCACCTGCACGAGGGTTTCTTTATAGGCTTCGAAATGTGAGAGCACATTTGACTCAGTAATCTTCACCTTTATACTGTCAAACGCTTCCTGACAGTCTGTAGACCAGTCAAATTTCGCATATTTGCAAAACAGTCGGTTTAAAGGTGGCTTTAAGTTGTGCAGCCCTGTAATAAATTGCGAGTAGTAGCTGACCAATCCCATAACTGATTTTAGCTCGCGTACATTCTTTAGCACCTTCACCTCCTTGAATGTTGTAACTCTCTCTGGATCTGGTGAGCGTCCTGCCTCGCTTACCACAAATCCCAAGTAGTGGATTTCTTTTTGAAGGAGCTCGCTCTTCTCCAGGTTAATTTGCAGGCCATAATCAATAAGGTTTTCCATGACCTTTTCGACTCTCTGAAGCATCTCCTCGTCTGTACGACCAACGACCAAAACGTCATCCAAGTAGGCGACGGTCCCAGGGACATTTTTCAGCATGTTATCCATAAGCTGCTGAAATATGCTGGGTGTCGTTTTGAGGCCATAGTTGAGACGAGTATATTTGAATAGAGTTTTATTTGTATTAATTTCAACATCTCCTGCACCGCCTCATCAACTGGTAACTGTAGATATGCCTCAAAAAGATCAATCCTCGCGAAAACATTTCCTCCATTCAACGTCACAAAAATGTGTTCCACAGTCGGCAGAGGGTAATGATAGTCTTCTAAAGCGTCATTCAACCCAGCTGAGTAATCTGCGCACAACCTTATTCGTCCATTAGGCTTCTTTACCGCCACTATCAGGGCTGTTCATGCTAGTTAGTTGGGCAGATAATGCCATTCTGCTGTAAGCGCTCCAGTTCTTCCTCAACCGCTGATTTTACTGCAAATGGAACGCGTCGACTCTGTCTGAATACTGGCTTCTTCCCTGGCTTCACCCTCAAACTTACTGTAGTTTTTGTGCACGTTCCGACTGACATCGCCATGCGTTGGCATACTTTTTCTTCCGGTCCTCTTCCATGATGTTTACAACACTGCATATCTCCGGGAATGGTTGACTCTACAGATCCAACTGTGAGATAGTTTTGTTGCCAAGTAGATCGCTTTCGGACTTTGAGACGTAAATATCTGAGAGACAGGCTTTGTCCTCGAAAACTATAGTGGCCTGGAAAACACCCTCAAATTGTATTTGCGTATTATTTGATGCCCAGGCACGGATGGCTGCTGGTTTCAGTTCAGGCGACCAAAGAGCCTCCCGCATTTCTATGCTGATAATTGTGAGGTCTGAAGCCATGTCGACCTGCGGCCTAGCGGTTCTCCATCAATACTGACCGTCAGGTATTTTCTGTTTTCGCAATCAAGCACATGAGAATCGCAATACGCAATAGACTCCTGGACTCGAGTGTTTTGTACGACAGTGTATCCCTTCGTGACCAACCCGCAAATACTTGTAACACCTTCTCGTGCGATATGGACAATCTGACACAAAATGCCATCCACCAGCCTGCCAGCTAGCTGTCTTTGGTTTCCTTACAAAACCAGTGTTCTCCTTCGGTCTGCTCGCCTACGTTTCAAAAACACGCACATGTTGGCTGTTTACGTCTCCGATCAGCCTAGTGTCGTTTTTGATAATTCATGTACCGGACACAGTCCTCTGCTAGTGGTTGCACCGTCATCTCAGCTTTCTGGTCTAGCTGAACTAACAATCGTGTGCGGACATCAGCGTCCTCCGGCAGAGTTAGTGATTTAATGAAAAGGAGGGCCTTTATCTGCTGACTAGTGGCCTTTTCTAGGTCTGCTTGATGATAGGTATCATTCAATCGGCTAGCTAGGTCAAAATAGTCTTTATTAGGCTGCCTTTTTATGTTAAAACATTCGTAACGTCAATTGAATAAATACTTTGAGAAACTAAAAACGATTTCAAATTCTTAAGTTTTCCCTCAAATGAAATATATACCGGCTTCTTTGGCAAAATGAACTTTACGTGCTGGCCTAGCCTCAAAAGCAGGACTTCCACCTTCTCTTTAACCTCCAATTTTGAGCCTCCCTCTTCAAATAGAAGTGCATATTTGCGGTAATAAACTTCGAAATTGACGCCGCCGTCGGGGTCGCAAGTGAATTCTGTGATCCGGTCTTCCCAGATGGCATGAAACTTTTTGCATTTCCGAAAACAGAGCCGCAAAACTGGTCCATTGTGTGTCGAGTATCTGCTGCATTTGTTCTGCTTGGCGTGTTTTAGCGTGCACCATCTCGTGCCCTTTCCGTCTTGGAACGCGACTAGACTGTGGTTCCCGTCTCCGCGACATAAAGAGAGGATAGCTTTGCTGAATTTTGATACTTCTGGGTAGCTTATTCCAGATTGCTATAACATTTACTGAAAAAAACTGACGGTACCTAACGATGCGTGCCAGAGGAAGAAATAAAAAATACATCTCGATGACTGGTGAGACGAGAGTGGTCGAGCTGCCTCAGAGTAGTAAGGGGGTTAAAGGTACAACGGTTTAGAAGTTAAAACAGTAAAAATAGTCCCTCATGTAATCTGCGAAGCCACAACGGGTCGAGGCTTGTAAGCTCACAGTGTTTTTGGTAGTATAGGTTTCTGTGTTCTGAAGAGAAAAATCATTTAGTAAAGAAGTGCTAGACTGATTCTATATTCTCCCGTTCACTAACGTGCAGAAGGCTAAATGGAAACGAACAGTATTCCAGACTACGTCCAGCATACATTTTATAAAGGCTGGTTCTAATAATGGCAGTTTTTAAATTTATGAAAATAAACCCAGTAGTTTTGGTGTGCTTTCGAGACAGTCAGGGCGCAGAGCTCTGACAGATTAAGACTACTAGAATATGATATGCCCAGATCCTGTATAACTCCAGGGCAAATTTAGGTCGTGACCGTCTATGCATAGCTGGGACTGATAGTTGTCGCCCATAACCATGATGGAGCACTTGTGCCAAGAAAGCGAAAGGGGCCATGTGCGACGCCACTGAGCGAAGGCCTGAAAATCCTTTTTTAAGAGCTCAATCACGATGTTGCGATCAGCTGATTTATATCGATAGGCAACATTGAAATCGGCAGCGTACATCAAGGGCCTACCATACTGAAAACAATCAGGAACATAGTTGACAAAAAGGCAAAATACAAGCGGGACGAGCACGCTACCCTGAATAACTCCACTCCTCACATGCGTGGGGTTGGAGATAACATGGGAAATTTTAACTCGTTGTGTGCAAGCATTCAAATAGGAGGATATTAAGATCAGAAGCTTGTTACTGTGCCGAAAGAGGCAAGTTTCAGCGGGAGGAGGTCATGGTCAACACGATCAAAAGCCTTCGTGAAATCGAAATAAGCGGTGTAAATTGCAAAACCCACTGTCTCTTGATTGTAGCAAATGATCAAAGAAAGAGAGGTGGCGGTGTCACAGTATATTTTTTCGAAAAACCCATGTTAAGCGGCATTAAGTAGGTTATTTTCTGTTAGGTGAGGCATCACGTTGTCTTTGATCAAGGTCTCAAATATCTTCGAGGTTGCAAAATTATATTTATTGGCCAAAATTCATCAAATGACCTAGATCTGTCGTATGTGGGTATAGGCAGAATGTGCGATTCCCTCCATAAAAGAGGGAAGATTTCGCATTCAAGATCAAGATTAAATATCATATACAGGAGGGACGGAAATATATAATTTGTATCCGCCTTTAGAACGCTGACCGGGATGCCATCTGGTCTAGGACTGTAAGATTGATGAAAACGCCGAATGGCTACGGTCCCGTCAGAGAGGGTTAAAGTTATGGTTTTGAGGACGGTACCGGTCCAAACCCGGATGTTAGGAAAAGGAGCGACAGAATGTTTAATAAAAATTATAGACTAGAAAGCATTGAAGCTATCAGCCGTCAACTAAGCGTCAGCTATTGGGTTTCCTAAGGCGTCTCGAAGTACGGGGTGCTGCGTTTTTCTCTGCGCTATTACTGTGCGCGAAAAGAGCTTCGCAACATTTAACGAAGGGGTTTTCGGCAAAGTAAACCTCATCAGCTTGTCGTTTTTCGTCAGATATCCTTTTAGCCTCTTCAAAGATTTGTTGGATCAAGGGCAGGACAGCAGTGTCGTTTTGTAGATGAAAAGGACGTGAGAGTCTAGGCAGTCTACAGCGGAATGATACGGGTAGAAAAACGAGAAATGAATGGACCTAGAACATGGAACAACCTATCAGTAAAAACATTCACATTCAAAAATAAAAAGAAGTTAGTCCAATCGTGGGAACTAATATGTGTTAGTACTTTTTCCATATTTGCAAATCGGAAATCACGGAAACAAACTATATTTTGTGGAAAACGTTTCATCAGCCTCGATTTCTAGTGTATAAAGAATAATGACATGGCCAGAACTCCCAAGTAGGTCTAAAGGTGACACTGACAATGACTGACAAACTCTATAGAAAATAAAAGCAAGTAGGTTTGATCCTCGGGTGGGAAATCAACTACCTGGTCCCACATGCCGATATCGCTGGCCTCAAGTAAGTCTTCAAAATTTGCAGGACCGGTAGGTGGAAACCAAATGAACTTCAGGATGATTGAAGTCACTTGCAATCAAGCGGTACTTCAGACTTAAGTCAGGTGTGGCGTGAAATGCCTGCGAGAGATAAACGATCGTAATACTGGACAGCGTTGGGAGGGCGATAGACACAACCAACGAGTAAAGAGTAGTTATCTTTTAGAACAACTCTCTTCTACCGCGGTAAATTGTCCATAGTCCAACGGCAAAAATGTAAGTGGTTGCTTAACATAGATACAGCTTCCTCTGCCACGACCCTCGTGCCGATTATTCCGACTGTACGCGTAGCCCAGAATAGAGAGTTTGGAGTCGGATACACAGGGTGTTACCCATGTCTCTGTAACTATTACAATGACAGGGCGATGGATGAAATCCAGTCTGGAGCAAAGGCATCTTATAAAGCAGAGAATTGGCATTTAAGAAGAATATTTTAAGTTGATACGTTTTTGTTTTCTGGAACGGGACAGTTAGGCTGTCAGAATGACTGCGTTCGGCCAAAGACATGCTCCTTTCACTTGAACTATTTGTCCATCCCTTATTCGGAGATGTGCCTCGCCATTGGTCCTATTATTAATGGTCTCAGTTTCCTTCACTCTTTCAGCCCGTATTCCGGTTGAAAAAAACATCAGAAAGCAGACCCCGTAGGGTTGATTTTCTCTGTAGCAGGAGCTGTAACTGTGCTTCGTTTTCCAAGATGATTTTAAGAGGTCTTAGTCGACGATTTGAATCTAGGGTTAATAGAGCCTTCCCTATTCTATATGCCTTGAGAAGGTGCTTTTTAACAGGTGGGCGAGAAATAGATTTTTGTAAGTTATCTATTTCTTGCTTTATATTGGCTACCTTTTACTCCATCCCTTAGAATTTCTGAAAGGGGGCTGAAACACCCCATAAAATTTTTATCTTCGTAAGGTACATTAAGTAAGCTTACTAGAATGTTTGCCCGTTTAGCGAGGGGTGAGCAATTAGCAGCATTGCGATAGTTGCAATTATTTTCTGCTTGTGTATTAATTTGTTTATCGAAACTCCCTGTCAATATGGCCGAGTAGTTAGAGGCGTCGATAGTCGGTCCTACACGATTTTGCGGCGCAGGTTCGAAACTAGGTCGCGGACCAATTTTTCATGGCAATAAATTTAAGGTCCCTGCGTTTTGCATACATAGGGGGATACAAAGCAAATGCGATTGATGTTAAAATCATCACAGAATTAACGGACAGTCGGAAATGATATTCAAGAATATGACTACATGAGGATGTGATCAAGGCTCTCCCACTCCGTTGGACCTAAAACAGGCATGGTGCACAGTCAGGAGCGTCTCCGGCCACGCCAGATACCTGCGCCTGACCCCGCTTTCGGTCTTCTTGGTTTTGCCTTGACACGGGGTACACGCGGGCAAGAGAAGAGTTAGTGTGGTAGATGCAGTGAAAGTGCACAATCACTTAAAAATAAGTCAGGCGCAAGTTACCGTCCCTGTTCTACCCTTACGTGGAGCATACGGTGGACATCGTCGGACAACGACGGTCCAACTGTTGTGTCACGCGCAAACTTGGACCTGGTGCAATTACCAGGCTACGCGTAGTTCGGATCTCACATGTCGGAAAGTGCCATAAAGGTCACATTACGAAAGAGGCATGGTAACTATTCTATGGCATCAGTTCGCAGCCTTCCAAACCATTAAATGTAACCCATTATGACAGATTCAAGCGTTAGATTAATTCTTTTGGGGAATGCGCTAAATTGCACCATTAGAATGTCCGAGACTACCAACCAGCTGAGTAGTACGGCCTCAAATGATTAGCACTTAACCTAAGCCAAGATCCTTTGGAGCATTGGCAACGAGGATAGACAAGAGGGACAGTGATAAGCATTGAAGGCTTACTCGTCCTCGTTAGAGGGCTAAGTCCCATGCGCAGGCGGGTACGGGAGATTTGTGCCAGCCAGATTAGTAGATAGCGTTTTTCAGAAGAGCACTCAGCCACGTCCGTTCGGTTGTGATCGGTAGACAGCAAGCTTCTTGCCGATTAAGCTATGGAATTAGGATGCTGAATTAAGTTCCCAATGGTTGACGAGATTCCAAAATCAGAAGTTTGGGATGGTTAATTGGGAACGCTTTTACCAAGACAAGGAAGTGCATAGAAAGCTCTGCAAGCAGTTTCCGCAAGTTGTCTCTTCAGGGGTGTTTGTCCGCCGTTGCTTTTCGTAGACGGCCCGCGCTTGTGTGCCTTTACCCTGTGTCCGCCCGCAGCCAATCAGTGAATGACACACGTTGACAGACTGTTGCCAAGACTTGGAAGACTTCAGCAGCGAAACGGCCAGGAGCATGAGGTGGACAAAAAGACAACGTGACCAAGCGGGGCGGTGATCAGGGTAGAGAACCGTCAAGAGCCTACTTTGGTCCGAATCTCAACCGTCTATCTGACATTGAGAACGGCAACCGAATGCTGAAAAGTAGGCCGGAAAGTATCATTCCAATAGCACTGGTTTGCGCCGGCAGTAGTTATGGATGTATTCTGACCTTCGCCATACGACCACCCATAAAAGCCCAAGATCTGGAGGTCAAAGGTCGAAAGAAAACACAAATGTCGGTCCTATAGTCTGGAAAACAAGAAAAAAACTTAAGTCCGTGACAGTAGTGCTCCACTGCATTCACTTAATCGATAGAGATTGGCTACGTCCATCTCCCTTCATTTTTCGAGAATTTCGTATGTAGCATTCGAATCAATAGGCCTGTTGATGCATGTCTCATTGCAGTGCATTACCTCTGATACTCTTCGGCCTGTGTCGGAAACGCGTTCATTGATAGAGTTACGCGATCTGCTCGTCCCGTTGTGTTCCAGGGCTCAACGTAAAGTCCCGCATAGTGACTAATAATATAGGCAGACCAGGGAAGGTGCAATGGCCAATTCTGGCTTATAAACCGTCGTAACCTGATTGGTGAAAACCCCTCTGCCATAGTGAATATACCGTAGCACAATGGACAGAACGAGCCCCAGGTTCAATGTTTAGTGTTGGACTTAGTAAAATGCGAATCCCAAGTCATGCGACGCCCGGAGTGGAGTATGACTAAGTGACGACTATCATGCCAGCCTGCCTCGTCATAGTTGACGCTCTCCCTCTCTGCGCGATCTCTATGTTGAGTCCAAGGATGCAGAGGAATGAGGTGGTCGGTAAATGACTTCCCACAATGATACGTATATGGGATGAGACGGTAGGACACGGGAAAAAGAGCTCTCGCTAGGTAGGTGGACTTACGCTATATTCTAGGCAGCTTAGGCTAACTCTTGATTTTTAAGTTTGCGCTAGTGGTACCCATTCTTGAAATCTAGCGCAAGGACACCTGTATTACTGGGACAGTCTCTGCTGCCTTGTCTCTCAGGCGAAAGTAAGGCGATCTCTGGAGGGTATATTTTTTCTAGACTCATACTTAAATGCACCACTGGAGACAGATGAAAAAAACGAAATACGTCGTCGAATTAAGTCCTTCTGACTCACTCACTATTCTGACCGGAGAACAACAAAGGCCCAACTGTGAAGGTGAAAGATGTGCGATTGCACGTAGACCCGTGATCACCTCTTCCTCTTCTGAACTGCTCCCTGGAACTCGCCTGTTCGCTTCTATGGGGGCAACAAATGCCACTCAAGGAAGCCCCTATATTGCAATGAAAGAACATCTCGTCACACCTCAACAGAACACGACGGCATTTAAAAACTACGGCTACCTACCCGACCTGAGATGCAAAAATGTAAGAAGTCCATCGTTTGGCCTATTGCGCTACACCATCATTAAGGATCACGAATTCATAAACAAATCTGGACGGAGTGGCAAAGGCACAGAAGACTGGAATGGCTATTTCTGGATTATGGGACGTTATCCGCCAGCCGTACCCAAACCCAGTTTTGAAACTCCTGAGGCCTGAAATCAAGGTTAGAAGCCCAAAGCTCTAACCATTGAACTACGTGTTCGTTGTGCAGCTGCCGGTTCGCGCCGTAAGGCAACATAACTGGAGTCTGTCTCGTAACGCGATCAGTGAGCGTCCCTCCACAATATAAATTAATCTATTTTTGCAATCCTTCCACAATAACAGTCCTGTAATAGTTGTAGAGAACACACATCTTCGAGACACAGAATAGAAGTACGTTTTTAACACATAATATGCGTGTTTTTTGTTCACTTGGCACATCTTCCCCCTCACAACCGACAATCAGGGATCACCAGAGAGGCCCTTCGAACTGTTGGGTCGTGAGTGGAAACGTTAGGAGCCGGGGCCCGGACAGTGGCCCGGCTTGGTTTTTGACATGTCACAAACGGCAGGTGCCAACATGCGATTCTTGAGTCCAATACACTAATAGGGCCAACCAGCTGCCCGACTTAAACAGAAATCCAGTGTCACAGACATCCAAACTCGATGACTGCCTCCAAGAGGACTCCAAGTGAAAACCATCCTAGTGGGCTCTTTTCCTCATAGAAAACCATGCGGCCACCGAGAACCGCCTCAAAACTACCGGCTTAGTCGCCATCTCTCGTCCCCCCAGAGAAGAGGTTGGAACAGCAACTTCGACAAACGTCACTATCGAAATAGGGGGCCAAGGTGGCTAGGGGGTAGAGAGGAGGGTGCTGAAATTAAAGACCAGCGAAATTCATTAAATGCGGCCTCGAAAAGCGTGCTTCACAGGCACACAGTGTCAATTTCAATGTGCGGGGTATGGGTGCTGTGTGTGTGTGTGCGCGCGCGCGCGCACGCAACAGGTAGCGCATTTGCGCGCTTTCTGTCGCATAGGCACCAAAGATAGCAGGAAGGAGGGGGGGGGGCGGGAGGAGGAGGAGGAGACAATTGCTACCTCACAGGGATGGGAGGGAGGATGATGGCGAGTGAAGGGGATATGGAAAAGCAGATACTTTAGTGGGGTCATGACGCCATATGGTAGTAATTTGGCAAAAAAATAGTTTAAACATAAGAAAAACAAACAGGAGGAAAGGGATCTGGCAGAGGAGAGGTGGGCTAAGGAGTAACTTAATCGAGGTATAAAAAGAACGGTGCACTGCACATGTGATTCTACCTCAGCTGGGATGCGGAAGTGGACAGACCTTTTTGTGAGGATCGGGGAATAGGACTGGGGACGGGAGGGAGGTTGAGTGCAGAGCTGTAGTTGGCGATGGGTAGTTCCACAAAAGAACCGAGTGAGAGGGCGCGCGGGCTTACAGTGAAGAGTTTGACACAGATCCGGAATAGTTTCGAGCATTGATTGGTCTGGAGCAGATGAGAAGATAAAAAAGCATCAGGCATGTAGGAGAGTGAACTAAGCCAATTATTATCTTGAATTGTGGGATCAAAAGCCTCACACATTACGAAAGTGCTTAGTTTAGTAGGAACGAGCAAGCAGGATGGAATGGTTCTAATAAACACGTTCGCTGCCAGTAGAGGTTGATTTTAACGACAGAAAAGATGCATTGTCAGTCGCAGGGTTTTAAATCACGTACACACAGCACTGGAAGAGAGAATTGAATCACTGTCAAGGATTAAGGATAAGTACACTGGAAGAGGAATACTCCTAGCCCCAGTAATACACGGGGTTTAGCGATAAAGTCTAGGAAGAGCCTCCTAGCCAAAACATGATCATTAACCTAACCTTCTAACCTAAAAACCAACTCTAATTCCCTCTAAATTTAGCACAAAGTCAATTGTATAAAAAGGGTACGTTCCAATTTTCTCATGTGACCGAATTAAACAAGCCACCATCTTAGGGACAAGGATATTCGTACAAACGCTTCAAGCGAGCACCTGAAAACAATATAAGATTTTGAAGCTGAAAAAATTGAATGCGGAAGGAGGCGGTTACTTTCGGTGGCGAAAAGCTGATCATTCACGCTAATATTCTCGTTCCGAACAGACAGTGCACAGGTTGATAACTTTGACGAGAATACACAGAGAGCAGGGGTAGAAACGGGTGTAACAGTGCGGAAACTTGCATCGGTGTCGAAAAAAGGCGGACGAAACAGATAAAAACACTCTCTGGGTGCCGAAAAATGTAAAAAAACTATAAGTGGGAGGCGTAGCGCGGTACGCTCGCACGTGTTGCAGTGATAAAAATGACCTGGACAGATAATTGCGTGGTAGGCGCAGGCAGTCAGCACAGGCAAGCAAACACACACGCACGCACACACACCCAAACATAGCTCTGTGTGTGCAGAATGAAGCAGAGGCACTTTCGGGGAGAGCGGCGACACGGAGCTGCGCGCCAGCACATCTGAAAATGAAAATGCCAACTCTGCTCGAGGTTAACGGGCCTCAACAAGCACACTGCTCTGCCAATGCAGCCAGTGCTATCGCGACTATATTCGATTCGACAGTGGGACAGCGCAGCAAAGGCTGAAGAACGCCAGCACGCCTTCCTTCTCTCTTTCTCCTCCGCAGACGTACTAAGCATGGTTAGTGCGAATGACAACGACAGCAGTTAGGAGCCCGAACATGTACTCCGTAGACTACGTAAGCTGCGCCATCATCCGCGCGAAAGGCTAGAAACGGTACCGTTCGGCAGAAGAGTGAGAGAGGAAATTAGAGGGGAAGCTAAGTAGTTACAAGAGACGCCTAAGAAATGGCAGTACTTTCGCTCGGACGCCCCGTCTGCCGGTGCTTTCATCTGAAGGAAGGAGCTGTCCTAAATATGCGACTAGTCTGACGTAGACCTCAGCAATATCACCTGCGATATAAAGGTAGTAGTGTGATGCCGAAGACGAGTATGGACGAGCACCAGGCCCTTCACGTCACTCAAGTCATATTTTGAATGGTAATTTCTATTTTCACCCCCAGAGACTAATGACCTGGACTGACTAACCCAAGGGGTTTACCCTTGTATAAGATATTCTCACTTTTGAATCACCGAAGGGCATAAAGCCGATATAGGTGGAACCCCTTGGAAAGCGGAGCCCTTCTGTTTTTCTAGACATAGGATAACCGCTGCGTTTAGGGGTGCTGGGTAGTGGGAGTAGCCTTCAGCGAAGACTAGCCGTACAATGGGCAAACTGGGGTCTGTAAAGAATAAGAAGTCGTGGAAGATGCGACTGTGGGTGCAAATACGGCCTATAACAAAGAACACTAACCGCGGCAGTATATTAGGTTAGGGTACTGCTGCTCGAGACAAAATAAGATATCACGCACCCATCAAGGACAATTCTGCAATTAAAAACTGATGTGATGAAGGAAACTGTTGAGCTTCGAGTCCAGACAATATAAGGAACGATTTTTCATCAAGCCGTTCCATGACACTGCTCTTCAGAGGGTCGACTAGACCGGATGACTGTGATTGGACTTCACGGCGCCGAAGTGTTGAACTTCCTTGCCTAAAAACAGCAGTAGTGTCTAACAGTGATTTTTCTGCCAAGCAACAGCACATCAGACCACATGTAGGCAAGACCCACTGATGGTTGGGAAAATCTTGAGTAGTTGACAGTGAATATATATTCCCTACTAGCCCTGGATGGTGAATATACACAGTCATGTACATGAATGGATGCGAACGAGACTGCATGAGAAAAGACGCAGTCTGTCAGAAATGAGCAATAAAAAGGGTCCCAGTGCTCGAAAAGACTTCACTCTTTCTCATATAGTCATGTCCCATCAAGTATTGCGCGAAATTTACATGCCAAACAGGGTTCATGCATCTTAATCGGTAATCTTTCAGAGTTACAGGTGGAACCATACTCACAGCACCGGTACTAGCTGTATGGCTCCATCTGGAACCCTTCTATACACTACTGACTGCCTGTTGGCAGTTTAATAAATATTACGCGGTAATCTCGCTGTGGCTGAGATAAGTCGGCCCAAATATTCAAATCAACTTTACGTCTACTCCCCTAAGCCTGCAAATAGACTGATTTACTCCAAGATAGCGATAAATTTCTGAGGAAATTAAAAAAGGCAGTAATTGGGAAACGCCCAATAGTTAAGGATGAAAAATCATTGAAATTATCAAAATAGGATAGGTGGGTTGGCTTGGATGCACACACTTTGGTCAACGCCCGCCTGAATTGCGCACAAACTTCATGCCCTAGCCGTCGGTGAGGAAATTTTTTTGCACCCAGTGGAAATGAGAAGGAGGTCACCGTTCACAAAACGTACACTTGGTATGAGAAAGTCAATCTCTGGCGTAAGTGTGACATTAACTGGTTGACGGCGACCAGCGGGCATGCAGTTTTAGTCATGTACAAAGTAAAGACGTGAAGCGCCAAATTTCTGCTTCAGCGGATACTTATGAGGGCAGAGTCAGTGGCCATACCGTTCCGTCTTATGCTCTCAGAAGGCACTTATTCAAGCTCTTCATCTACCCTGGTCCCATAAGTGTCTCAAAAATTCCTGCACGTATTTTACCACTGCGTGATTGACGCCAAGCACAAACATAACCCACTGACACGCTTCCCCCTGTCCCTGACCGACCAAGAACATAGTTCCTTTCCGTTGGTTTGGCATTTCAGGGTATCTTCAACCCTCCTCTCCCCCCCCCCCCTGCGTCGCCCTTGTGTATTAGTTTTTTACTCTTTGCTATCCTACTGTAACATTTATCACTGTACACGCCTCATTATGAAAACGTACGTTAGCAGATAAAAAAGACAAAGGCGAAGGGCGTGTTGACGGAATTTTCGGCAATTGAGCAGTCATGCATTGCAGTGTCAAGAGGCAAATTAACCATTACCTCTGGAAACATCGGGGACGGAGTCGAGGCAAAAAGTAAGATATGCTGACAAAATTCGTAGGACAAGTTGAAGACATTACATTATTACGACATGCCAGCCGATTCTTTCAAGTTACCATAGTGACCCAGAGCTAGGCGGAAGCAAAGAGCCATATTCGATATCCAGTGTCATCGCTCCTCATGGCTCACAGGACGTGCTTTCCAAGGTCGAACGTGATGTACTTAAGGAACTCAGGGCTGACAATGACATCGTTATCGTGCCTGCGGACAAGAGGCGATCTACGGCCGTATTGGACAGGACTGACTATACCCAGAAATTCAAAAGCTTGTTGGAGGACCGTCAGTCCTATGCCCCATTCGAATCCAACCCCATAAAAACGCTGACAAGCGAGAGCAATGCGACGCTGTTGAAAATGGAGAACTCAGGTGCAATATCACCGATCGATCGACAAATGGCGAGAGCACACGAAACAGCCCTGGCCCAATTCTGTGGTCTCCCAAAAGTGCATAAAGGCGCTTCTCTCCGGCCAATCGTATCACTCAAAGGAACTCCAACCTACGGACTGGCGAAATGCCTGTATCGACATCTCAAATTTCTGACCGGTGATTCGGACACCACAGTCAGCTCCTCAAAACAGTTCTTGGAGAAACTTAAAGAGGTAAGCCTCCTGCCAAGCGATGTCATGGTATCCTTTGGTGTCTCGTCTCTTTTCACTTCGATTCCGCAGGACTTTGCAGTCGAGACTATCGGATTACTCCTAAGAGAAAAATACGATCAGACGGAGAATCGCCCCGGACAGGCCCAAATCCTCCAACTCCTGATGTTCTGTCTCAAGACGCACTTCAAGTTCGATGAAATAATCTACGAGCAGGTGAAGGGCACACCAATGGGTTCACCAATTTCAGGACTCATAGCCGAGGCGGTCTGCCAACGGTTGGAGTCGCTGGTCTTCCGACAATACAGACCGAAATTCTGGGCTCGGCATGTGGATGATACCTTCGTCGTCATCAAACGAGATCAGGTGATGATATTCAAAGAACCTCTCAACGTCATCTTCCCGGACATTCAATTTACAATGGAAGAGGCAGAAAACAACCAGCTGTCCTCCTTTGCCGCACAGATTGTGGTGGTCTGAAAATCAAAGTGATCAGGAAAGCGACAAATACGACGCAAGTACTGAACTTCAACAGCAAGCACCCAATCAGTCACAAACGCAGGTGCGTAAGGGCGCATCGGAATGCATTGCAGTGACATGGAAGACAAGGTTGCTGAGGTGAATATCTTCGAAGAGTACTGAGAGCGAATCGCTACCCACGCAACTTCGTCAGCCCGTGCATACGCAAACAAGAAGAGAGACCAAACCCAACCGACCATAAATTCTGGCGAGTTCTTACGTACGTGAGGTACGTTTAGGAAGCCGTCAGCCACCTTTTTACTCCACTTGGAGTTGGGGTGGCACGCAGGCCAGAGGCAATCATCAGGCACCGAGTCATGAGGCCAAAAGACCCGCTGCCACGGCAGGAAACGTCTGACGTCCTTTACCGGATCCGGTGCAGTTGTGGACAAAGAAAATACGTCGGAGAAACCGAGAATGGTCGAGCACCCGGCTGCAGTGAGGAAGAAAGACCCTGGCTCTCAGGTTGCAGCTCACTCGAAGGGACCCGGCCATATTTTCAAGGTTTATGAGGTCGATAACCGAGTGAGCCACGAGCTGTTTGAGTCATGGTTCTCAGGCTCATAAGCGCAATGAACTCCCGTTCCCCTATTACGGGTTGAGGCATCGGCTGAGCAGGGAAATTGGTCAAGTGGGGAGGACGTGGGTGACCGACATTTACAATTATAGTGAGCCGAGTTGCCGGGTCATTATCACGCCCGCATCCAACATAGGTGATGAAATCACGGCCATTAACGACTCGGACGCGGACGGCAAAGCTATCACCGTATCAATTACGGCCCCCAGCGGTGATCGCGATAGCTGCTAATTGTAGTAGGCACGTGATCGCGCGGCCAGTACGTAATATAAAGACTGCTTACCTTGTTCATCTATCACCCTTTCTGCTACTGTCTCTGATGATGGGTTCGAGATGGAATCCGAAACGTCAGGCCAATAAACACCACTTTCCAGTGAGCACCTCTTCTTCTACTTCTGAAGTGACCCAGAGGTTATCAGCACCAGAAATGGATCATGTAACGATTTCCTGCACCCAGCTACTGTAAACTACGCCTTTAACATCCGGTTCAAGGACGAGGACCAGTGAGTCAAGCAAGTTTTTTTAAGACCTCGAGGCAAAGTAAAAGACTGACCAATCAACGAAGACTAAGAAGCTGGGGGTTGGCGGCAGTAGCTTGTCATTAAGGTGATCCGCGAGCCTAAACTGGGTGCAAATGCTCAGCCAATGACCCAGGTAACGTACAATAAACGATGAACACGGTCTAGACTCCATAGTCCCGAGTGCTCGGTTCAGCCATTATTCGGCAGAGTCAATTATGAGATAAGACCGTTGCGGTTAATACTAATTCGCAGACACTTTGTGGGTTTCGTGACATCCGTTCTAAAACTAATGTATAATAATATCCTGATCCCTTTCCCTGTCGACAGTTTTGCCTGTAAAGACTGTAAAATCGTAACAAGATCAGGTCCAGTGAAATGGGCATTCATGCAATTTTTAAAATTGTTTCCTCGGGCTGTATGACGCCGGCAAAGCAGACAACATTCAAAAAAATCGCATAGTAATTGCTAATCCAAGTACCGTGTGGGAGGGCTATGGTTAAGCCTACTTCTACTGCCTCTCAACAGCAGTACGTTAACTGGTGTCGGTATACGAAGAGAAACGTTCACGTTGATCAGTAAGCTTAGGCTTTGTAGCGATGCAATATCCATAGCGGGTTAGGCTGACAAGCTGTCACAAGTAAGACTTTTTTGGGTGTAGGCTCGGTCGTGGCTGGCCGAGAACGGTTAACAAACCAGAAACGGTCAGGTAAATCGATGGATCACGGATTGTTCGTCACGGTGCGAACGCTTGTGACCTCGACCGATATACGCATTCCTATAGTTCAGCCGGTAGATTGCTCTTCACAGTGACTAAATGGACCTGACGTCAAATAGCAGGTCTTCCGTAGTTGCCTTTGCTTTGCAGGTAGCTGTTATCGGAAAATATTCCGAATGTAGACTTCGGTTTAGCCAGTGAAATCTTCCATTAAGGTCCAACTCCACATCAACAAAAAGGTCACAAGGGGGGAGGTCCGTTTTTTTCAAAAATGTCAACAATATTGATGGATAGTTGAACCTTGCTGTATCTCCCCTAGAAGCGCAAGGATGAAAGTTCATTTCTCTGTTGCTACTGATTATTATTTCAGGCAGGAACAGTAGACAGAAGCAGCAGGGCTCAGACATTTGCCCGATGCTCGTCCATCACGAACGACGTCCCTCCCGTGGGAGCAGCATCGGTGACTTGCGCGTCAGTTTATAGTGAAGCAGACTTGCGCGCAGCATCTCTCGCACCTGCTCCTCCCTCACCCACCCAATGGCAAAACAATATCAAGAAAATCGAAGGTGGACTGGGGCGCAGTGGCTGATAAAGCTTAAGAGACCGTTAACACGTGCCACGCGCGAACATGCCTTCGTTACATGTACCAGACGATTAAGATCTCAGACGCGTAAGTACTATAAAGGCCACATAAGGAAGGAACTGTTGTAGCTTGAATCTTAGTCCTGAGAAGGACCAAGTTATCCTGACAGTTGGCAACTCTTAAAATCCTCCGTCTTTGGTAGGCACGTCAGAATCATTATAGTAAGAAACACGATTATTTGCTGTGCGGATGGATTCCCCCGTATCGGCGTGACATTAATCCTTTCCATTAAGCAGTGGACACTTCAAGTCTGTAAACCAAATGGGATTGGGAGCTGTGTCTGAAGGAGTGTGTGGGCTTGCGCCTTTGGCGTGCCATATCGCCGCTCCTTGTAGGCAGTCTTGGGGAGCTCACACAAACCCTGCGCTGTCATTTAAACGCGTAGCATGAGCCGAGCTGACCGATCTTGTTGACTGTCGCAGTCCGTATGGAAGCTAAGCACACAACTGAGAGGAGTAAGAGAGGTGTACCATCTATGTCGCCATCTGCAGTAACGAAGGTCAAGTGTCGCAGTGATGATTCCTTCCACCAATTCCGAAAGATGACGGCAAAATTGGCTGGGGGGGACGGAAGAAATATTAGACTGAAATAGCGACCTCCATGAAGCAGGCCTCAAACATTGGTGACGTTCGAAAATCTTACCAACTCATCCGCCAAGTTGGTGAGCCCAATACACCGAGTGATCTTGTTCGTGACGTGAATAACGGCGATATTGCTGACAACCAGGCCAAGGTCGAGCGCTGGCGTGGGCACTTCGAGCACCTTCTCAACTTCAATACCGAACCCAGCACTCACTCGTTCCCATCTGCAGCGGAGTCTTCTCCCTTTCCTGCCTATGTAGCGTTATGCGACCCCCCTTCTGAAGAAGAAATCGCTAATGCTATACAAAGGTTTTACAACAACAAGGCACCTAGAGAGGACGGTATACACGCTGAATTTTACAAATATTGTGCCGACACTGGCACCCGAGCTCTACGAAATGATTGAACAAGCGTGGGGAGACGAGTTCGTTTCCGATGAATGGGGCTCAGGCATCCTTGTGCTGTCCACAAGAGGAGAGATAAGACGGGATGCGAGAACTGCCACGGCATAAGTCTTACCGACTTTGCTGCGAAGATCATCGCTATTGTCCTTCTCAGACGATTCCAGTCTGTGTGTGACTCCAGAAAGAGGCCTAACCAAGCCGGATTCCGTGCTGGGTGTGGATGTGCGGACCAGATATTCACACTGAGGCGCATCCGTGAATTCTACCATAGTTACCAACAACCGACAACCGTTTGCTTTGTTGAATTTGCCGCGACGTTCGATTCAATCCATCGTGAATCCCCATGTCCACGAGCAAGGCCTCTTACCGCTCCACTACTGCACGAATTCTAATCCATAAAAATCTTTCACAACCATTCGAGCTAGCGTTCGATAAGGTTGTATCCTGTGGCCAATTCTGTTCAAATATGCTGATGACTGGATTCTTTGGAAGCACTTACATGAAGAAGATAGTGTTTGGTTCGCACCTGGACGCCGGTTGACTGATTTCGACAACGCCGATGATATCATCTTATAAGTACAAGGGCTAAGCGAGTAGCATGACAGAAGTTTGCTTGATCATCGATATCTCACACAAAAGGGCCGGTAGTGGTATTCGGGAGGTGACGTATCGAGGACAGGAAAAGGTCTGGACGGCCCTGTAAAGGGTTAAACATGAGTCTCCGAATAAATTGCAAGGTTTAGAGCAAATAAAGTTGTACACTGCCTAAAAATATAGAACTGGACTGGAGCAAATCATCCATCGCCAACAGTACCACCCTGTGCATAATCATTTGATGCATCAGGGCCATCATAACTATAAGCCCCGGTTGATCTTCAAGTTGTGAGCATTGTTTGTGGGTGAAATAAAATTCCAGGGTCATGAAATACAGCCTAACGACATGGCCAGGCAAGGCAATATGGAGCAGGAGCGCCGTTGGAGCAAGTTTATAGTTACTGCTATGGAACGTTGCAAAGTCACGCGAAGCTTAGTACTGAAGTGAAATGACTTCCTGCAGAGCCACGAGTCAAGTTAGGCGGAGTACGCGGTGGGATTTAAAATCACGCAAACTTTCGTCCATGACAGGAGCACTAGGAGGAGGCAATATTAAATTTTAAGTACCAGTAATGCCTGCTTCACACGACGAGCAGTTCCTAAGCTATTTGTGGATTAGATTCTGCGTCCCAAAGGTCGGCTGTGATCTGCTTAAGTTGCGAGGGTTGTGGTGAACGCCTGTGTCCGAAAAGCTACGCATATCGCCAGATGGCTTAATTCCTCTGGTCTACACAAGCAGGGCGGACGTTTGGTCGGATATCTCCCGAAGCCCATTCCCCCTCCTCCCCCCCCCCCCATTCGAAGGGTACCGCGAAGGGATCGGGAGGGGTTGGTGTCAAGCTGCACATTTAAAACTTCCGTTCGGAAAGGTTAGCACTGCGGATTCACTCCAATAATCCTCCTCGCACTCAAGCAAGCAACACGGACGGCAATCTACAAGCAGTTACACATAAAACGTGAGCGAAAAGATCAAATGGAGGTGGTAGGGTGGGAGAATTAACCCGCTCAAAGCGTCTCCGAGTTTGTGCAGCTAAGGGATGTGCGGCCGAGATTAAGCAATATTCTAGTCGACTCAAAGTTCGGCTCATATGTAACTGCTAGTCTAGTGAGCGTTAGATGAACTGGTAGCCAGACATCGTGGTCTGTAAAAGGCTCTGTTTCCATCTGTGGTTGTTGAGTGGAACCATCTGGCATCACTCAAGGGGTAAAATAGGTTGGTATGGGAGCTCTTGCTGTAAATACGTACTCGGCCAATTGCCAGGCCAAACTAGAACGAAGACAAACATTTGTGAGGTTTAGGACGGGTTTGTAAAATAACTCGAGCTAGAAATAAAAGCTCTAATTTGTAGACCTGAGAAAACAAATAAGGAATCATTCTCTCCTGTCGCATAGACGACGTCAGGCCATGAGGGAAGGGAAGGTCTCCATATTACCCCTTCACAGAGAGCAGCCGTAGGCAGCAATTAAATGTAAATTCATATATCAAGTGCACATACCGACCGTTAGCACAAACGCACAGCTAACAGTAAGATCGAGGGAACGAGGGTGCAGAAACTACGCAGCTTAGAGGCTAAGATAACATTCTGACGACCAGACCTGATTTGTAGGACTCTATAGCACATACGCCATTCCCAGGCACGTTCATTTACTAATTCTATTCAGATTACTCAGAGGCCAAAGTACACAGGTAGTAGGCAGCGCAGACGGTGACTGTATTTTCGGGGTGCTTTGTTTTGTTTGCATCAAAGGTTCGAACTGCTTAACCGAGTAACGACTCACTACAGGCGTGTTGGAGGCGGGTGATCAGATAACAACAACAATTATACTTTGAGCAGAGGGTGTGACTACCGTGTAAATAAAATGATCAAGAGGTTTTAGGTTGATTGCGAACGGGCGCCAGCTGGAACACCTTCGTTTTCTGCGTTCCAGGGGTACAGCGAATGGGTACACCACAGGCTTAGGTTAAAGAAAGTCTGTTATTGGCCGGCAGCCAGATCCACGGTAGTCTCCCAAAGACATACCGGCGGTCAGGGTTGGTGAACTTTGACCGGAAGGCCTCTAGACGACGGACAATCCCGGGGAGCGGGGATGAAGACAAACAGAATCAGCTGCATGCTGGAGCGTCGTGGCCCGACGTCTTACACAAAAGAGCGGCTTGAAATGTTGTGCCACTGCTACGCAGATTGTAAAGCACACAAGGTGCAAGAAAACCACAGATTAACGACCGTGTGGGTGCGTGTTTACAGAGACGATGGTAGCAGTTGGCGCATGACGTGTCAGCAAGCAACTGCGTCTTTTAGGGGAGGGCGTCAGATGTGAATGGGTGCGCACGCACAAAGACACCGCGCACGACGCTTCGTGGCCGATTTACTTATTAATCTCCTGCCAACCCCCACTCAAACACACACAAGACAGTTTAACCATCGAAGTCCGACGATTTCTACCGTATGCTCCACACCATGGTGGTGCAGGGAAGGTGACATGCACATAGATTAGTTTTAAGTGATAGTAGCCTTGCGCTGCAGATACCGCACTTTCTCCTCCTCCCCCACCTGAGCCCGGTGTCATGACAGACTCAAGAAGACTGGAGGCGGGAGAGGGCGCAGTTGGCTAGCGCGGCCGGGGCCCTTAGACCCTAGCCGCTCCCTAGGCGTGCCACCACACCCCACCCCATATTCGGCATTTGCTATGGAGCGCAACCCAAATAACGCCTGGCGTGCCCTGATGTGGCTCCCGTGTTGGTCAAGCGCATCTACCACGCGGCCCGTTTAGGGGGCAAACACAGATGACGACGACGACACACACACCTGATGTATGCAAATAAGCTTCCGACAGTAGGATGCGCAAGTACATGAGACCATTAAGACAATTGTTGGCACGTAAAAAGCAGTACTGGCAGCTGACTTGGAATCGGTCCTGTCCAAGCCCGTCGGCGGAAGAGGCAACCGAACAGCGACTGACAGGGTTACAGTCTCGAGTGACGTTTGTCCGCGGCAGGAGTGAGTTAGCCGGGTTTTTGGTGGGACATCGACCAATTTTACTTAAAACCCAGCCACGCCCTGACTCCAGAGGCTATGTCCATTTCTTTGACATGCATTTTTAGACTTGATCGATATCAAAGACCAACCTCAACTAGCTAATTGAAGTCCACGTAAAACACGAAAGAATTTTGGCCAGGTAGCAATCAGCATGGGCTCAGCATGGGGCGCGGCTACTTTCGCGCGAGGGTACGGTAGCGAAATTCATATTAATGACTTAGGTATATTCTCGCTCTAACTGTTCCATACCCTATTCTCTTCAACCATCGTAGTGACTCGATTATCGGAAAATCCCTACAAGGTTTTTACGGCATATAATTTGCTCCCGGATGCCGGCTGACCGACAGCGACTAAGACGACGAAATCGCCTTGTTAGCTTTAAGCAGTGGAAATTTACCGTCTGTGTTGTCATTGGTAAACGAAGTCGATAAATCCGCCTACTTAGTGGTAAACGTTGGGAAGCACAAATCATTTTTGGGCTGCTTCCTTGACTAGAAGACGGCACACATCGGGACTTAAGACTATAAACAAGTACACAGTTTCAAATATCGCGGGCGAGGCTGCTGCCGAATGGACAGAGGACATGGTCCCCCGAATCGATGCTGGTGGCAGGGTTTGCGAAGTCATCGCGACAACTCCACCGCCAAAAATATCAACGCGGGTTGCGACAGTTGTCCGGTCAGTCCTACTATACGGTTGTGGATGCTGGGGCGTGAGCGTGAAAGACGAGCAAAAACTGGAGGAGTTTAACTACTGCTACCTGGGGAACATGCTTCGAGTGAATTAGATCGACTTAATCTGAAATAAGACAGGCCGCACTCGCTCAGACAACATCGTGAACGTGTCTCGGGCCACCAAGACGACTGAGATGGGTTTCGTAAGTTCTTCCTCGCGCATCTTATGTTGTTGTCCTCGAATTAACGCCATTGCTTACCTGGCACAGTAAACGATATGATCAGGTCAACACCTGGTTCGACACAGTTCGCGTAGTCATGAAAGCGGTTCCAAAGCTTCCGGCATTCAGTCTGCGCCACCGGCGGTGAGAATAGGTCTAACTTTTTAGACCCGCTGCCGTAGATGGCCAAGCTTTGAGAGGTACAGCTCGCGAGACCATAGTGACCAGGTACGTCAGGTATGCTCTCGGCTGTATCGAGTAAGAGTTCATGCGACCATGGTAGCCATTATGATTAATTAGCTTAGCCCATAAAATGCCCCTTCATAAATGGCGAATGGGAAAAGGTGATCTGACGGACTCTACCCACGCTCTCCTTCCATCACAACGCCAAGGCAAGAGGACAATCTTGAGACATTGCTGGACTGCGCAGAGGCAGGTATTTATGTGACATCGCTTTTAGTTAAGGGGTAACGACGAGTTCAGTGGGCTGAGGCAGAGTCAACATGGTAGACGACAGAAAACGTGTTCAAACCACTCCAACGGTACTCCTTGAAGTACTGAAAAAACCGCATAATGTTTTCGAGATCAGCATGGACTGCCTCACTTGAGACAAAGTCAGCGTATTTCCACACAAAATGTAGTCCTAAAATTAAAATTATATAAAAGTCATTCAGAGTGGTGATCGATCGGGTAGCCACCAGCTCTACGAGAAGTGTTGAGGTGGTTGGCGGCCAAGCACGAGCCAACAGTTACCTCTGTGCTGTGAGCCGCGGGTGACTATATCATTCCTGTCAGGCCCGTTTGACAACTACCCTTCCCAGAGATATATCTGAATGTTTTTTTACTATGTTCGGTAGGTCTTAGATTGACGCCTTCAGGATATTGTTGTTAGATTACTCAATTTCGGTTGGCAAGGCAACTTGAGAAGCGTTCGGAACGCAGTATATAAGCCAGCAAATAAAGTGGTCAGATAAGACGTGCAAGAGGATGCATTTTTTGAAACAATTTAACAAATACCGCGTGGCCAATAAGTAATGCTGTGGACAAGAACAAGATTCAGGAAAATCGACATCACTTTTTTTTCGTCGCAACATGTCCTACTAGAGCACCATCCAACTCCAATATCAGGCAAAGAAACCAGAGGTGGAGGGAATCCTACGCCGAGGTGAAGTTATGGAAGAAGAAGGTTATCGGTGCGGGACAGTAAGAGCCAACTTTGTGATCCGCGCCTTTGTTAAAACCTCACATTCCGAGTGGACTGGTTTTTCTGCTTTCATCATGCACATAGCGTAGCGGCCTGAACGCAGCAAAGAAATTCGCTGTAATGTCGAAAGCAACCGAACGGTTCCATAGGGCTTTCTCCCTCGTTGAAGATCAGATATTTATACATACAAGAATAGGCGCACTTCGTTCTATTAAATTCCAGAAGCGAACAAGCTCCACAAGAGTGGCTGAGGATGTCTAGTGACGAAGCACTGATCAACTTCTATTGATAGATCTCCTTAATGGACCATATAAGCTGTGCGTGTATGCACATGTTTGTGTTTCTGGTCCCTGGTGGTGGTGGTTGAATGACGACCGAATAGGCCCGAGGAGAGCTGTAGTAATCTGCCCGAATCTCTGCAAGCACCCTGTGCACTACCACGTCTTCGCCAAGTTTGGTATGGCAGATTGTTGCCCTCTGCCACGCATATGGAGCTTGTCTTATCCGAGAAGTCAGTCGAACGGTGTGCGCCAACCCAGTAAGGGGCTGCTGAGGAGGGCACGTACTTAAGGATAGGTAAAGGTCAAGTGACATCTGACCCCACTCTCAGGCTGGTTTTTAAATGTTTTTCTTCCTTCCGGTTTCTGCCATAAAACACGGGCCTTTGTCCATGTCTTGACGCTCCGATAGATATGTTCCAGAGGTCAGCACAACTCTCTTGGTCGACGTATATGCGATGATGACACGAAAATAAACCAAAGGTCAAGCGCCCTGCAACAGGCTGCAAGCAGCACCCCTAAATAAGTCGGTTTTTTGCGAACAGGAACTTATTTTTAGGTTTTACTATATGCAGAATTTCATTCTGATGCACTGCAATAACAAATACTACTGCAGTTGAATGCGAGGGATATAAACGATCTTGAAAAGATTAAATGATGATATAGTGGAATGAGGCTGAAATTGTCCAGCTTAACAGGCACATATAAATTCAGCAAACAAAATTCGCGCAGAACGATTCTCGTCCGAAAAGTGGGCATCCATAGCCCTGGGAGTCATTCTTCCAGCGTGATGGCGTTTGGAGTCAATAAATTTGTTCATTTGTTTAGAGAACTATACGGAATAGTTTGCGAAAAAGTTCAACAGGATCCCGAAAAAAGGTGAGGTTCTCAAAAATGAGGACGATGACGAGGCTGGTGATTTTGATGATGACGATGACGACGACGACGAAGAGGATGATGATGATGACGACAGTAAAGACGTTATTTTCACAGTGGTCATGGCAACGTTCATGGAACCAATGGCAGTTGCTATGGCGCTACATTGCAGTGAATTATAAAAACGAAATTTTCCAAAAAGGAAAAAAACTCAATGATAAATGGTGCCAAACTTTAAAGGACGCGCAACTTGAACGCGTGGCACTCTTAAAGCACATTTTGGAGATGTAAGATGTGGAAGTTAAGATGTGTATCTAAAGTTTGCTTAAATACCTTCACTTAGGTGCAGAGTCCATTCCTTTCCTAATCCAATTTACCGAGTTCTCAAAGTTCACCTGGACACAAGTCTGACATTCGTTTTTTTTCTATTTTGGTCGAGCTGTATAACGCCAATGTACAACATGCAGTCAGTAAAAGCCATAATAATGAAATGCGTAGTAGGAAAAGTAAATGGGGCAGTAAATATCTTGGTAGAGTCAATACAATTGGAAAAAATGACAGCTGTTAACCAGCTTCTGGGCGACAGTTTGAGCGTCGACTTCGGCCTGCGTGGCCCGCAGCAGGGTGGACGTAGAACCGGTGACCTGCACGTGAACTACTGTAGACATGCCCTCACACACCTGCACACGGTGTCCTGGCAGAGTCAAGAAGACCCGAGGCTGGATCGAGTGAAGGTGACTGGCGTGGTGTGCACCTGTGTCTGAGCGTGCCACCACACCTCCCCCTACATGCGTGGGAGTTGCTAAGGGTGCGCACTCCCACGCCCTGATCTAGCCCCATGTTGGCTCAGCGCATCTACCGCGTGGCTCGTTTTATGGACACAGCCCTGAGGACCACAGTGGAGGTTGAGCACAAAACGGCGACCAAACAGTCGGATAAGATCTTGGTAATCAGTCTAGGTTTCCACCATCTCTTATCCTATACCGACTTTTTGGAAATTTATGTGAGCATAGCCATCAGCAGGAAGTCATGTTTTTAGCTTGTAAGACTGCTATGTCCAGATTAATTTGCTACCGGTTGGGGACACGTAGCTCCGATGGTTAGAGGGCCGGTTGCACTCAGGTTTTGCTCTTGAGGTCGTTGGTTACAAATGGGGCAAATGAATTATTGAAATCTGCGAAAAATACCCATTAACGTAGTGAGCCTGTTAGGCATCTGGTGGATTCTAGACTGACTGCTTAGGAAATCCGGCCTGAACAGTCAACCAATTCTGTCAGAATTGGTGGATTCCATACGCTGTAGTAGGCTAGGCGGATAACTTGACCCAAATATGATTAAACTCATGGGTCCCGGTTGGAGCCTCGTAGCTCGGGCCTTGTCCTTGCTGTCACGGGTTCCAAATCAACCGAAGCCGCCCGAATTTGTTACAATGTGGTCAACTAAATGATATGTTACTATTTTTCAGATGGTTAGACGATCTATTCTCCCGCAAAAAAATGTAGGCAAAAACAAGCGTCTACAGGTGGATTCCAGGGGCATGAAATGTTGGCTTCTTTTTGGAGTGGGCAATTTCCGCGCACCTCGGAGATGCCGTGCACCATCACCCGAATGAACTGCAGTTTGTCAGCCGAGCACTTTGACAGAATCGTTCTGGGAAATGACAAATACGAAATGCGCTGCTCCTGTCAGAGGAAAAGGAAGGACAAACGCTTATGGTAGCGTGATAAATGACGATACCACCCGCACGATAGCGCCAGCCAGTGCAGGAAAGGCCTGCGAAGAAGAAACCAGCTTTACTTGTGACCGTGTGCACGGAAGAAAACAAGTCACCCCAGTGACGAAAAAATGGGCAAAAATTGGGATGCCAGATGTGGCTGAACACTATCCAAGTCAGTAATTGGGAAGCCATGAAGTGGCACCAACCCATATAATCTGCTAACGAGTTTGTAGCACGTGCAAAAGCAAGTGCGAAATCCCGGCAACTGCGGCCTTGTAGGTTATTGACGCTGCGCAGGTTTTATTTCTCGGAAAACAAGTCGGACGTCGTCAGCAACAACAGCAACGCACTTTTGGGGAACAAAGACATGTAAAAAGCCAGGCAAAAGGCTGAAATTTTGTGCGATTGTCGCCCGATGATGAACGACAGGGAATGAAATATTTCCAGGTTGGCGCCATCTTTGACTGGGTGAAACAGACCGAAACTGTGTACGCTTCTTGTTCTGGCAGTTTAGGATCTCACTGTGTGCATGGCTCGTAAAACGGTATAGTCCTGCTCACAGGACAGGTTTTCCATTTAAAGTGATGAGGACTGCCAACGTCCCAAGGGTAGTGGCCAAATGCACGTGAAGTTATAGTGAGAAAGACTTGCGCAGCATCGGTCTCCCTCTCTCCTCCCAGGCTCTTTGTGGTCCACTGACAAAACGCGTTCAAGTTGACTGGAGTTGCCTGGGGACGAATGGATATGACGCATTCCAGATATTGAAAAGAAGTGCAACGAGTGGGAAATTCGACAAGACAGTAAGAAGAACTGGAAACCTTAAACAGGTATCGCGGCATTATGCGGAACAGACCAGCTATTCTGATCAAGCAACATATGCATTCCGTTTATTTTTAAGTTCATAACGCATAACGAGGCCAATCTACATATTCTCTGACAACTCGACAATGTCCGATTTATGATATATCGAAACTGATTTAGAAAACTAAACTACTAGATTTTTCGCATGTACAGTTAAACGGAAGACGATCTAGGGGCATTACATGCAACTACTGCTTGAGAGTTCAGAGTGGAAGTTTTAGTTTTGGGGGTTTTAACTGAAATTGATGTGTTTCTAACGTCAGACGAATTCACATTTCACCAGAGCGTTGCACAAACAGAGCAGACACGATCGCAGATAAATTAACTCAGGCACAGCTACTAAATATTGTCAAGCTCTGGGTGCTAAACTGCTGGTAACCGCATGTCCATCAATTCAAACGAGGAAATATTCGTTTTTTTCACGGGCATTTTAGTGCTCGCAATTTTCTTTAACCAGAAAGGCAGTGAGCAGAGATTGAAAGGATGGATGAGACAAATATGGAGGGATATTTAAAAAACCTAAGGTAATGGTATCATGACCGGTATAGGACAGGTAATACGCGCAAGCAACACTCGCTATTTCCCTTCCGCGTTGGAGAGATGAATTGGGTCAAACTATTTACATACCTCAATCCTTTTACTTACTGTCCATTTGGAGTTCGCTTCCAGGAAAGGAAAGCTGGAGGTCAAGGTAAAAATCAGACTTCTAGCCATACCTAACTGTATAGGGTCATCCAGGTTGACCGTGCGGCTAGCCAGAAGCAATAGACTGTTCCTTGAGTAATATTCATCGGTGTTTTTGTTATTATTACTTATGGCATAGTTTTCTGTTAAGAAGACAGAGCTGATCAATGTCAGAGACGCTGAAAGAAGATAAAAATTGCGAAATCCACATATATATTAGTGGCATATGGTGAGAAAGTGCGCACCTGAATGCACTCTGCGAGCTAAGGTGTTAAACCTAAATGTTTTTTAAGGCGTTACGATTGCCGAATCCACGGTTTTGGGCGAAAACTTGAGGTAACCTTTTTATCATCTAGGCAGAAAAAGGCACAGTGGATTGAAACTGCAATCATAATAGTTCGGGCACAAAAATCAGGTCGAGGATAGCAACAGCGGGTAATGAAAAAGGTAGCTCATAGGGAGCGCGGGCACGTAGTACAGCATGCTGCTGTGGCCAATTCACCTCCCCCCTTTTCCTGTCAATGGCAAACGCACTGTTTCAGGCACAAACTGAGAGAGCAGGCAATGTGGATTGCAGGACACGCAAAGGAAGATAAGTGGGAAGCTTGTGAACTTGCCAAAATGCAAGCACTAGCAGCAGAAAGCTGGAACACACTCTAAGCGATGACTGGGCAATGTGCGTTTACATAATTTAACACAACGCTCTCGGCAGGAGACGCACGCCGAAAGAGAAAGGGAGATTGAAAAAAACGGTGCAGGGGAACAACAAATGCATCTCCACGAAGAATATTCTGGGACTAAATAATAACGTCATCAAATGATAAAGGAACAATATACAGCCAGATGACAGTACCAAGTCCAAATCAAGTGTAGGCTCATACTGAAAATGGAGTTTGATACGAACTCACTAGAAGACAGAGCAGCATTTGGCACGACCGGACTTAATTTTTACATGTTCCACTTGATGCAGGGGTTCACCAGCATCCTCTGTATCAGCGGGGACTTGGCCAGACTTAACTTCACCAGTTCGTATCTGCATGCTGTTGCTGCCGGATGCACACACCCCACTGGTCTTGGTAGGAGATACGTGATTTTCGGCGGCCCCACAGACGTCACCCGCTGGGGAGACAGAACCGTCGGGAGAGAGTGATAATCCATTGGCCGGACGTATAGCTGGGTCATTTATGATCACCTAGTAAAAAAAGAGCTTAGTAGGAACTCCTTGCGAAGCAGCATAGATGCGTTACCGTGTCTAGTTATAAATGAAAAATCAACCCTCTAACATATAACGTTTGAGTAAAAGACGGGGAAGTTTTTTTTAGAGTATTCATTAACGCGCGCATTGTTATGCGCTTACTGCCCGAAGATTGGAGTTTACGGGTTTCATGAACAGCAATAAAATGAGGTACTGAAAGGTAAGTTCGTATGCTTGACTGTCGTATCGATCGCAATGACTCTCGGAAACCGTGCTCAGTTGTAATATTCGGCAACTTGCCATATTTTACCCCGATTGTTCTTTCCAGATGAAATGTTGAGTCCTGACGAGCTCCGGTCACATCATCACATCCCCTGATATATTCCGGGTAAGAAAAAAGGAACTTGAGCATAGATGGATTTCGCGGTTAGAACCCGTGCGAGGATTGCGGCATTTTAAGTTGCAGACAAAAACTGGACGTTCCAGTGGTTAAGCCTTTGTCATCTATTACCTGGAACTCGCCCATACTTGCTGTAGCAGGACAGAAGGAGTACGGTGGAATCTCTAAAAATCTGGAGAACAGATGCTAATGTGGATTGCTTTAAAAAAACAATTTTAAAATACAGTGGACTTACTGGCAGCAAAGCATGGCATGATACCTTGACTAGGGTGGTGCTGTTCAGGCTTTGCGGATGGAATTTGATGCATTTATAGCGAATTAAAAAAGTCAAGTGAACACTGCACAATTACTACAGGTCGCAATTACTCAGCTATCATTTGAGGTGTTAATTTGGGCTACTCCAAAACAGTTTGCCCCCTAAACAGACCGCATGGTAGATGCGCTGGACCCACACGTGGGCAGAATCAGGGTACGGTAACCGTTGCTCTTATTTTGGATGAGCTCCCATAACAAATGCCAAACATGGGGGGGCAGATGTTGCGTGTGCCGAACATGCCAGCTCATGCCGCACCACCCAATGTTGCCATTTATGGCTATGGTGTGATATGATTAACCTGCGCCCGACTCCGCTTCCGGTCTTCTTGACAATGTATTTACACCGGGCACAGGCGGGTAGGGGAATAGAGTGCGGTAGATGCAGAACAAGTCTATTATCCCTTAAAACTAAGTTGAACACAAATCACCGTCCCTGCACCACCCTTCTGTTGAGCATACGGAGGACATTGGCGGACTACGACGGTCGAACTGACTCCAAAACAGTAGACAGTTGTCACTCACAGCAATAACCAAATTATTTGCTCTCCTAGCTATTTAATTGGCGAGGCCCTCGTCTGTCTTCGAACGCGGCAAAAAGTGAACCCATCCATAGCCCAGGGTGGTTTCAGTCAACCTCTTTATTTACCACGAATTTAAATATGTGATCGAATCACCGAGATCTCGAGGTCAGCAGGCAGATATCCGAATTCCTCGACGGTGAGCATGGTTTCTTTTCAACTATAAGTTTCACCACATAATACTACACGTCAGTTGACGAATATCAGGTAGAGCTAACTTGGCATTATTGAGGCCAAGGACGGTTTCGAACGCTCTGAGAGATACCCTTATTTTGTTCGAGGCAATCTCAAAGTCCATCCGCAAAAATAAACTTCCGTATTCCGCGCACAACTTTCGTTCAGCCTCACCTGAAATACTGCTCAGCAGCGCGGTGGGAATATCTCGTCCGAAGAATTGAGCAGTTTGAAATAGCGCAGTGCCAAACAAGATTTGCTACTTCAAAATCAGAATCCAACATTCTCAAAACACCTGTAGAAAAACTTCCCAGCTTTCGGGCAGAGACGACCGCATTCATACCCTATGGATAAATACAAGGCATGTAACAGAATAGAGTAAGCAAACCTTTTTCTCCAACGAATCCACATGACAACTTCGCGGACAGTCAACAGGTTGTATGAGCCAAATACAGGCACAAAAGCTTGGCAGACAACGTTTACGTAACGGCTTAATAGTTCGCATGGGCTACCTGAGTTTGTAATGAAAATTTATACACGCTACACATTTCAAAGGCACCTTGACACGATGATAGTCAGCCCAACCATTTGCGGTAATTTTAAAACATAAAGTAACCAAATTAAGATCTAAATCAATCAGACGGCGGCACGCACCTCTTTAGCTAGTCTATATTCATGCAGTAGGACGGTCAGTAAGTTGTGTCAAGGCGTGGTCAATTATGCGCAGACCAGGCATGTGGCAAACGTAGACGGGGAGCTTAGCTTTGTCAACCACTGCGCCAAATCTCGCCTCTAGTCTTTTTGACGTTTCGATGACATTGGGCTCAGATGAGTGACGAAAAAGGGAGAACGGTATATTAAGCGCAAATCCCCTACCACAAACTACTTTGCATGCTTGTCACTGTCCCTGCGCCCACCACACTATGAAGCATACCGTGAACATCGTCGGTAATGATG
This sequence comes from Schistocephalus solidus, assembly GCA_017591395.1. NCBI lineage: Eukaryota > Metazoa > Platyhelminthes > Cestoda > Diphyllobothriidea > Diphyllobothriidae > Schistocephalus > Schistocephalus solidus. Next base: position 9,775 of record WEDG01007688.1, on the reverse strand, counting down.
ATCAAACTTTCAAACACAAAAAAAAAAACAAATCGGCCGTTTTATCCCTCTACTATATCCTAATATCTGTTTTTCTGTATCGTTAAAAGCAAAATACCGACTGTATCGTACTGATGTTTCTCGTTTAAGTCACCATTCAGCTATGCTATCAAGTTCCGTCTACGTAACTCAGTGCCACCCCTATTCGTTAAGTCTTTATTGTCTGTTTCAAACTGTCGCGTTAGCAAACTAATGGCACTTTTCTGATAAAAATATTTTCGTAGGACTTTGTTGAAGAACCCCCAAACATCCAATTAAATAGGATTTGCGTACACCATCTGAGTGCCAGAGTTAGCGTCCTCTGCCTGAGAGTTAGGTTCAACATACCACCTTCCACTTGAAGGAATATATTGGGCTTGCTTACATAATCTGGTCACTCCTTTCCACTCGAAAATTTTCGATTGTTTACAAAAACTCTATGCCTTGAAGAAACTTCCCGAGGCTGTCTCGGTTACGAGAATTTCTCTTATAGAACAGATGAGAGAACCTTTCTTAAAAGTTACTACACTTAGTTTTTTTAGTTGGTTTTTGGGTGTGTTACAAATTTTCATTTCAACTGACTTGCTTAGATAATCATTTTGATTCCACAATAAGGCAAACACTAATTTTACGAAATAATCAGAAATTAAGGGACTCAGATTGGCATACACAACGATCGACAGTAGCTATTTAGCGAGGATAATAACATAAACTGGATCAGGCATTCTGAAAAATTCAAGGCTGGCACCATCATAAAACGGAGCAATAAACCCCTAAGCATTCGTTAAATGCAAAATGAAATCAAGCTAGTGGGTATAGACAAAAACGCTATTTTTTATATGGCTTGTGAACTAGATTTCATTTCCGCAATATAGGCTCGAAGCCCAAGAAAACCTTCTAGCGCCTTTAGCTGTGCATTCCAATAAAAATGCGCTAACAATACTGCTGCTTTGAGTTCAAAATTCGACTCCCAACAACTAAAAACAAACAGGGTAGCAAAAAAGGCATTGGTTAAGCATATGAAAATAAATAAATAAATTGATAGTTTCGAAGACGGTTCTGGGAGTAATGGTTACCCCTGCTTATATTATAATAAGACCACTAATATATTAACAATATTATTATAATAAATGGCTGTCATGAAAGCCAGGAATGCATTCTCTATTAACCCAAAATCAGAAAATGCAAAAACGCGTAAAACCAGCCTTTTGCCAACGTGACCAGTAAATTCAGGAAGGACAGTAAAAATACGACTCGGGAATGGATAACATTCTAAGTCGGGATATCCTGACTCAAAGAAAGAAGACATACAATAAGGAAGAAATATTTCAGCAAATAAAGAAACATAAAAGGTCTAAGCACCTTGTCTCTTTGGATTGTCGAGTGTTTTAAAAGTAATTCCGCCTCCCTCGAGAGCTCGCCGTCAGGGCGAAACGGATTTGAGTCCACCTCACTAGTCATGAGAGAAAGCGCAAATGCACTGCACGACCGAACGGATGATTCAAATTTTCGCTAAATATGTCGAGTCCTTAGCCAGTCCAGTTTCCCATTGGCTACCATCGCCCATTTAAAATTTCGAACTCTCAAACCCATTGGCTAATTTTTCATATACTATTTGTAATGTAGGCTACTCCAATTGGCTACTCCTCTTTCCTAATATTGTTTAACAGGTGCAGTAAAACATTATCGATAGTCAACATTAACACATGCAAGAATACAGAAAGATATGCTTTACAATTTTCAAACATATGAATTCATTACAGGACGCAGTCCACATTGTTGGTCCATATTTTAAGCCTACTATCAAAGAATTTTCTTTTGTACTACTGGAGGTTCACGCTACCGGTCGTATTTAAAGACTGAATTAACCCCAACAACGTTCAGATATTGAGTTATTTACAAGATGAATCTAGTGGTGACCTCCTGCTGACCACTTTCTTACAAATTTTTGAGACATTGCAAATCATTAACCGCCAATTTGCTTCGATATTTACAACACATCATTTGCTTTACTAAATACTCCGTCGAATGTTTTGAAGAAGGTTTGACTAAGATAACAATAAACTATGTAATTGGAAATTTTGTCCATTTAATCACAATAAACGTGAAAAAACATTACATCTGGTTTGGATTCGAACTTGAGCACCTAATTGACGGAGACAGTCGAAGCGCAACACCAATACAAATTAATAACCACGAGACTAGGAAATATGAGGTGAGTATGCCATAGAGACCATCAAATTCACACAACGGTTAATATTTTGCTATGAACTAACCTCCAGTTTAATGAACATGTACCTAACATAGATTGGTTATTTTATTTCAGTGCGTGGAACGTAACTGACGGGATTAATTAGAAGCAACAGTTAATGTTTCAAACACAACATCTACTTGTCTCACAGGAACTGTTATAGTAAGGGTTAAACGTGCGAGACATCTATAGCAACGCGGACTTCATCGGATAAATAGTTCTGTGCGCCTCGTTTGAAATTTGTTTCGAATTCCAAGTCCCTCGAGCCTATGCATTTTTAGTCTCTACTTCAGTGTAGAAGACACGATGCTGGAAAATTATTGAAGAATTGTCTATATATTCCCCTGAGTTCGTAAATTATGACTAGGACGTAAGGATTCTTAGGGTTGAAAAATAAACAAAAATTCTATTGATGAGGATTCTTCCCTGCCCCAGGATTGATCTCAAATGGAATCGGTAGCCTCGATCTTTGCTGATTTCTGAAACTCATGCCGGCTGTGTGCTCCCTGCATCTGCTTTCAATCGCGGAAGGGGCTCAAACCAAAGGCTAAGTCCTTATATTGTCATATTATTATTGTTGAATATCCTAACTGACTCTCTGTTAATATTGTGGCAATTCTAACATGAAAAACTCAAGTTCCTTAAGTTTATTGTCTTAAAAAATTGTTTCACGACCTAGTTTTGAATCTGCACCACAAAATTGCTTGCGACCATCTATCGGTGCCTCTGCCCACTCGGCCACATTGACAGGGGATCCTGTTAAGGAAGTTAATGGACAAGCATAAACAATTGTAATTATCGTTATTCTGCCATTTGTTCACCTCCCGTTAAACGGGGTTAAAGTTCAGTAAGCTTAACTTATGTAGCGTACGAAGACGAAACTTGAATGGGGTGTTTCAGCCTCGAGCAGAAATTCTCAGGGATGGAGCAATAAATAAGCAATCTAAGACAAGAAATAGATAACTTAAAAAAATCTATATTTTGCCCAACCGTTAAAAAAGCTCCTGTTCGTAATAAACCTACCAAATAGCAAAATTCGTATTCATATATAGCTTCTTTAAGCTTACATACAAGTCACATTAAACATATCGCGATTGCTGAACCCGGTAAACCAGAGGAGTTTTCGCTTCTTCTGAAAGGAGCCCCATCTAGTCCCTGCTCCACTCCACCAGTACTTATTTCAGGTAGCATCAGCACTAATCTGGCTTTACCGCCTATCGCTACATCGCTGATAGACGTTGCACCAACATTCGATGTTGAAGAGGTTTGCGAGTTTGTAAAAGCCAAAGAGGAAAAGGTCGAAGAAGACCAAGTCGTGCATAGATTTAGCTCCAGCCTGCCCAACACCTGGTTCATCTGGACCTTTTAAGACCAAGTAAACTGCTGAAAGACCTGAGTTGCAAAACGGGCGTTCGATTGAATCAAAAGCATGATGTTATCATAAAGGGCGTTCCTGAGTCATCGTCAGTAATTCCGAAGGAGCGAGTAAAACATGACTTGGAACTCCTTCAATTGCATGCAAAAACGCTGCTAACGGATGGCGAGTCCATTCACATTCTCAAGGCATATAGAATAGGGAAGGCTCTGTCAACACCCGATTCAAATCCTCGACCAAGACCTCTTAAAATCATCTTGAAAACGAAGCACAGGCACAGCTCCTGCTACAGAGAAAATCAACCCTGCGGGGTCCGCATTCTGAAGTGTTTTGTTAACGGGAATAAGGGCTGAAAGAGTGAATGAAAATGCGATAGCTAAAAATAGAACTGGGAACACGAAAGACCAATAGCGAGGCAAATCATAAAATTAGGGATGGACAGATAGTTCAAGTAAAAATGCATTTCTTTTGCCGAAGGCAGTCACTTTGACAGCCTAACTGTCCCGTTTCAGAAACCAAAAACATGCCCGCTTAAAAAACCGTCCTCAATGCCAGATCTCTGCTTAATAAGATGCCTTTGCTCCAGACTCTGGTTTTCATCCACTGCCCAGAGACATGGGCAACACCCTGTGTATCCGACTCCGAACACTCTATTCTAGGCTACGCTTACATTCGGAACGATCGACACGAGGGCCATGGCAGAGGAAGCTGTATCTATGTAAGGCAACCACTTACATTTCTTCCGTTGGACTATCGCCAATTTACCGCGGTGAAAGAGAGCTGTTGGCTCCGAGTTGTTCTAAAAGATAACTTCTCCTTACTCGTTGGTAGTGTCTATCGCCCACCCAATGCCAGCGAGGATTACGATCTTTGTCTCTCGCAGGAATTTCACGCCGCAGCTGACTTAAATCTGAAGTACTGCTTGATTGCAGGTGACTTCAATCTTCCTGGAGTTCATTGGTTTCCACCTTCCGGTCCTGGAAAGTTCAAAGGCCTACTTGAGGCCAAGGATTTAGGCATGTGGGACCAAGTAGTTGATTTTCCCACCCGAGGATCAAACATACTTGATCTTATTTTCTGTAGAGGTTGTCAGCCATTGTCAGTGTCACCTTTAGATCTACTTGGGAGTTCTGATCATGCTATAGTTCTTTCTACACTAGACCTAGAGGCTGCTGAAACGTTTTCCAAAAAATATAGCTTTTTCCGTGATTTCAGATCAGCAAATATGAGAGAATTGCTAACACACCTAAATTCCCACGATTGGGCTATCTTCTTTGTATGTTCGGATGTGAATGTTTGTACTAATATTTTTTAACCAAGTTCTAGGTCAACTCATTTCACGTTTTGTTCGCCGTAAGAAAATAATTAATGTCAAGGATGAAGTCTACCTCCCTTTATCATTCCGTCGTAGATTGTTTAGACTCTCCCGTTGTTTTCATGTACAAAACGACATTTCCGTCCTGCCCTTGATCCAACAAATCTTTGAAGAGGCTAAAAGGCTCTCTGACGAAAAACGACAAGCTGATGAGGTTACCTTTGACGAAAACCCTTCGTCAATGTTGCGAATCTCTTTTCGCGCACATTAAACGCGCAGAGAAAAACGCAGTACCCCGTACTTCAAGATGCCTCAGGAAACCCTATAGCTGACGCTTAGTTGACTGCTGATAGCTTCAGTGCTTTCTTGTCTAGACCGTTTAGTGAACATACTGTCGCTCCCTTTCCTAACATCCGGGTTTGGACCAGTAACGTCCTCGAAAGCATATCTTTTACCCTCAGGGACGTGACCGTAGGCATTCGGCGTTTTCGTCAATCTTACAGTCCTGGACCAGATGGCGTCCCGGTCTGCGTTCTAAAGGCGGATGCAAACGATATATTTCCATCCCTCCTATATAAAATATTTAATCTTGCTTTTGAAAGTGAAACTTTCCCTATTTTATGGAAGGAATCACATATACTGCCTATACCCAAACACGGCCGACCTACGTCATTTGACGACTTAAGGCCAATAAATACACTACCGGCAGTCTCGAAGATCTTCGAAACCTTGATCAAAGACAAGATGATGCGTCACTTAACAGAGAATAGCCTACTTAATGTGGCTCAGAATGGTTTTCTCGAAAAAAGGTCTTGTGACACTTGCCAGCTCTCTTTCTTCGATCATGTGCTACAATCTAGAGATAGCGGTTTTGCAATTTACACCGTTTATGTCGATTTCACGAAGGCTTTTGATCATGTTGACCATGATCTCCTTCTGCTGAAATTTGCCTCCTTCGGCATAGGTAACAAGCTTCTGAACTTAATATCCTCCTATTTGAATGCTCACGCACAACGGGTTAAAATTTCTGATGTTATCTCCAACCCCACGCATGAGAGGAGCGGAGTTATTCAGGGCAGCGTGCTCGGCTCGCTTCTCTTTTGCCTATTTGTCAACTATGTTCCTGATTGTTTTCAGTATGGTAGGCCCTTTATGTACGCTGACGATTTAAAAGATGCCTATCTATATAAACCGGTTGATCGCAACATCGTGCTTGAGCTCTTAAAAAAAGATCTTCAGGCCTTCGCGCAGTGGTGTCGCACATGGCACCTTTCACTTTCTTGTCTCAAGTGCTCCGTTATGGTTATTGGCAACAACCATCAGCCCCACCTAAGCATAGATGCTCACAACCTTAATGTGCCCGGAGTTAAAAAGAATCTGGGCATATCAGATTCTAGTAGTCTTAATCTCTCAGAGCACTGCACCCTGATTGTCTCGAAAGCACGCCAAACTACTGGGTTTATTCTCAGAAATTTTAAAACCGTCAACATTAGAATCAGCCTCTTTAAAATGTATGTCAGGCCTAGTCTGGAATACTGCTCGTTTCTAATTAGCCTTATGCACGCTAGTGATCCAAAGAAGATAGAATCAGTCCAGCACTTCTTTACAAATAAGGTTTTCTATTCTGAACACCCAAACCTGTCCTACCAACAACGTTGTGAGCTTACAAGCCCTGACCCACTGTGGCTTCGCAGATTACAGAAGGGACTATTTTTACTGTTTAAACTTGTAAAAAGTCGCACATTTAACCACCTTACATCTCTGAGGCACCTCGACCACTCTCGGCGCACCAGTAATCGAAATGTATTTTTATTTCTTCCTTTGGCACGTACGGTTAGATACAGACAGTTTTTTTCGGTAAACGCTATAGCAATCTGGAATAAGCTACCCAGAAGTATCAAAATTCAGCAAAGCTATCCCTTGTTTACGCGAGCTGTCACCAGTTTTCTACATTCAGGACACCTTCCAAAACTTTTGGCTGCTGACTCTGTCGAAGCTCTCTTCGGTTCTGATGGCGTTGATGGACTCTGAATCTTGTGCCGGACTTCATGCTGCGGGCAATATTGCTGGCTCTGTAGACCACATTCGGCTAATATCTCAGTCGAAAGTGAACGGCCGCTCGCCGATATACCTGCTGGTGCAGAATACCGAATGATTAACACTGAATGGAGAAGTTCTTCACCGGGCACCTGTGTCAACGCATCTCGGTCCTGAATTTTAATTACTCAATAAACTGCAGTTTTTTCGCCTGAAATCACCTGAAACAACGATCAGTAGTTTTTTTTACTGTCAGCTTGACTCTCTTCTATATATATATATATATATATATATATATATATATATATATATATATATATATATATTGACCTCTCCTGTAAACTGGCAATGAATAAAATAAAATAAATACAAAAATTGTATATTTTTAGGCCCAGAGGGCCAAATCATTACAATTTTAGTTTCACGATATAAATAAATAAAAGTGGATAATTGCTGCACTATGTGAACAGCCATATGAACAGCAGAAATGAGTAGTATGGTAGGCATATCTGATTCAGAAGGATTCGCCATTTGTAAAACAAAAGTCAACAATCTTTGGAATATACGGTGAACAAGGAAAGAAGCAGTAAAAAAACCTACGGTTAAATCGGGGATGAAGTTTGGCGAACCACCAATTAAAAAAACCTTTTGATTATGAACAGCTTCTCAAAATAAATAAAAAGCAGCTTTGATGGGATTGGTTCGATGCAATGGCATAGTACTTCGATGTTGCTGACAACGTATGAGTGTTCAGAAAGCTCCTTGTCCGGTGAGATATAATGTAACCGCCAGAGCTACATTTAACTACCATCAGGGAGGTTAGAGACGAGTAAGTCGTCGTACAAAACAGGGTCGAAACGAAAAGGGAAAGTTAAGGTGACGAGATCATCACTGAGATGCGACCTTGCTGCCTAGATAGTCCGCTAACAAGGTTGCGAAAATATCAGAGCCCGCCACGATAATCAACAGATCCTGGAGACCATCGTCAAAGTTACAACATCGGATAAACGCATCAATGTTTTTAAGAGTTCGCGACGCTAGTTAAAAGGGAGGGAACGAAAAAGCGACTCTGCAGAGAATGTTAAGAAATTAAATGTGAACAAGAAAATCGGCAGCAAAATAAATTCTACCTTGAAAATGGAGGCAGAGTTCAATAGGCCTTCATTTTGGATTAGAGGATAGAAGAAAAAAACTGCTTATGAAAATAAGGTAAAGGTGTGGAATAGGCTTATACTGCAGTAGCATTTCAAAATGAGATAATGAATCTTAGATATATTGTTCGTTCTTCATCAATAAGACACAAGAAACAAAATCTTGCGAAAAGGCATCAGTACACTTGAGGCCTCAGTATCTAAGGATCAATAATTGAATTCTGATGATGGTAAGTATCCAACGGAACGGGAGAATTGTAGATTATGTACCTCCGAGTGATTTAATCTTTAGAATGACTGGTGGTATATGGAGACAGCATAGTTCCGGGGGACATGTGGGGTAGAGCAAAAAAGTTTCAAGAAGGTCACTTAAATTCCCCATGGTCATTTCTGTGAGTCATAGAGAAAGCTGACCGAAAAAGATGAGGAAAAAATCTCGCGGAAAGACGTTAGTGGACTTGATGCCTCAGCAATGGACTTTTTGTACTTGGGTGGTTTCAACTACAAAATAGTGGAAGCAAACGCCTCTCTTCGCGTAGCAAGAATCCTCCTATACTAGTTAAATTGTTTTCAACAGTTGAGGTGGACTCAATCTTTGCTCAACGAGGTCGCACTTCTCGCTATTTGGAAATGACAAAATGCTTCCTTTGTCGAGAACTTACACCAATGGAGCGAAGCTATGGATCCTTCTTATCATCAATTTCTCAACCTAAGATTCATAAGTCTGGTCGAATTTCCACTAACGTCAATGCACCAGCCAATTCATCTCCTCAGATGTCTAGTTCGGTCAACCCCTTCACTCAACCTTCTACTTCGTCTCCCCTGCGGCCGAATACTGCAATTTCCGGTGCTTTCAGCCCGCCTGTAATGTCGGCGACCCCGTATAAAGCAGTTATACCCTCTAACCCGTCTAAAGCACGTAGACTGCCAGCTTCCCCTCTTAAACGCAATTCTCCAGGCCTCTCCGGGAAATTTCCCGAATCACATCGCATAAATAACGTTCTTCAAATACAAAATCCGCAATCATCTTAATTTAACTTATTTAATCCTCCACAAGCTAGCTCGTCCCATAACGCCACGGGTCATCTTATACCCTCAATTATATCACCTAAGACAGGTTTTCCGAAGGACGTAACTCTAACCCAGACTCAAAAGCAAGAGAAACAAAATGAGAAGCCTTATTATTATTATTATTATTTTATTTATTGCCAGTTTACAGGCAAGGTCAAAAGGGATATATACAGTAAGGGGTCCAGCTGACAGTGAAAAAAACTCCTGATCGTTCTTTAAGGTATTTTCAGGAGAAAAAAACTGCAGCTTGTTGAACAGATTAAAGTTTAGGACAGGGAAGTGTTGACACAGGTGCACAGTGTAGTACTTCTCCTTTCGGTGTTGTGGATCTGGTCTTCTGTACTAGCAGCAAGTATGCCGGCGAGCGGCTGCTAGCTGTAGACTGAGGAATAACCCGATTACGGACTGCAGAGCCAGCAATATTGCCTTCAGCATGAAGTCCGGCATAGGATTCAGAGTCCGTGGACGCCATCAGAACGGAAAAGAGCTTCCAGAGAATCAGCACCCAAAAATTCGCGGAAGGTGTCCTGAATGTAGAAAAACTAGTGACAGCTCTC
>WEDG01007684.1:0-64042 GCA_017591395.1 Schistocephalus solidus | reverse complement strand
GAAATCATATTTACCTCCCTCCGTCAGCTTCGTTGCCGGAGCTGGGCGGATACACGTTGGTGTCACGGCGGCTGCCAGTCCTAGGGTGCCCTCGTATGTATGTATATGTATGTATGTATGTATATGTAGCCAACGTATGTATGTATGTATATGTATGATGGAACAGCGGTCGGGTTGCGGGTTTAATAGTTAAAGGTTGGATGACTTAAACCCATAACCAGCAACCGTAAAGGCAGCTAAAGCGAGGATATAGGCAAGAATAACATGACCGACCGACCAGTCTCACTTGTCTTTGTCGGTCATGTTATTCTGCCTATATATATATATATGGCAATGGTCGCGAGTTTGAGGCTCGGGCACCGCAACGCCTTGGTTTGGGTATGGCTGGCTGATGACGGCTAATAAGCCAGAAATGGCTATTCCAGTCTCCCTTGTCCTTGTCGGTTATGTTATTCGCGTATATACTTAGCGCCTTACGAGGCTGCTGGCGGGGCTTGGAGAGTTAGCCCCAAGGCACAACGGGACGAGTGAGTCCTGTAACCGATCGGTGAGCGCCCAATACCATTGTCAATATTCCCGATCGAAACCGGCAAGACAACGAGCTCGTGGCGCAGTGGGTAAAGCGTTGACTTCTGCCCAGCAAGGGTCGCGAGTTCGAGCCTCAGACGCCGCACCACCCTGGAAGCTGGGTATGGTTGACTTATGGCGGCCAATAAGCCAGAAATGGCCATTCCAGTCACCCTTGTCCTTGTTGGTTATGTTATTCTGCATATGATGCATGTTATGGAACCGACAAAGACAAGGGAGACTCGAATGGCCATTTCTGGCTTATTAGCCGTCATCAGCCAGAATTCATACCCAATCCCAAGTGTGGAACACCTGGGGATTCGAACCCGCGACCTTTTGGGTATTTGAGTCGAGCACGCTCTACCACTGAGCCACGGGCTCGTTGCTTTTGTCGGTTGCGATCGGGAATATGATGATAGTGTGTGGGCTCACCGATCTGCTTAAGGAACATTTATGTTCCGTTGTGCCCTGGAACTCAGACTAGAGTACTCACAGGCAGTCGCATAGCGACGTGTAGCATATGTTGATATTGTGGAACCGACAAAGACAAGGGGAGACCGGAATGGCCATTTCTGGCTTATTAGCCGTCATCAGCCAGTCATGCAATCCCAAGTGTGGGAACACCTGGGATTCGAACCCGCGACCTTTGGTATTTGAGTCGAACGCTCTATCACTGAGCCACGGGCTCGTTGCTTTTGTCGGTTGCGATCGGGAATATATGATGATAGTGTGTGGCTCACCGATCTGCTTAAGGAACATTTATGTTCCGTTGTGCCCTGGAACTCAGACTAGAGTACTCACAGGCAGTCGCATAGCGACGTGTAGCATATGTTGATATTGTGGAACCGACAAAGACAAGGGAGACCGGAATGGCCATTTCTGGCTTATTAGCCGTCATCAGCCAGTCATACCCAATCCCAAGTGTGGAACACCTGGGATTCGAACCCGCGACCTTTGGTATTTGAGTCGAACGCTCTACCACTGAGCCACAGGGCTCGTTGCTTTGTCGGTTGCGATCGGGAATATGATGATAGTGTGGGGCTCCACCGATCTGCTTAGGAGCATGCTATGTTCCGTTGTGCCCTGGAGCTCAGACTAGAGCTCCCTCGCAGGCGGTCACCTGCGACATGTAGCATATGATGTTAAAGTGGAACCGACAAATACAAGGGAGACCGGAATGGCCATTTCTGGCCTATAAGCCGTCATCAGCCAGTCATACCTAATCCCAAGTGTGGAACACCTGGGATTCGAACCCACGATCTTTGGTATTTGAGTCGAGGCTCAATGGTATATTCTGTTCAAGGAAATAGTTTCTGAAATAAGATAGTGCAGGACCTGGAGTCAGGTGATCTGGACATGAAATTTTAAGGTCAGATCCGAAATTTAAATGAACGTTTGGGTCGAAAAAAATCAAACACTGTTGAATAACCACGTCTTGCCCATTCTACAAACAAGTTGCACTACAAATAGTATTAAAAGTGTTTGGCAAAGATGGTATACCGTACTTCCGACATAGGTTCTAGCTAAAGTCCAGACACGTGGTTTGTCTATGTTTTCTGCTGCTGCATGATTCAGCACAACGAGGGTTTCGGCTCATCAGTGGCTCCCCGACGTTCTCTATGCGGGTTTCCTGGTATATATATATATATATATATATATATATATATATATATATATGTATATATATATATATATATATATATTTATATATTTATATATATATATATTATTCTCTGGAGTCCATATACCAAAAACCGCAAAGAGAAAGCTGGGGACACACTGAGGAGCCGAACTCCCTCGTTGCTGCGTCACACAGCAGCAGAATCCTCGGCGAAACACGTGTCTGGGCTTTAAGCTAGTACCTATGTCGGACGTACGATATAACAAGGTCACAAGTTCGAGGCTCGGTCGCCGCAGCGCCTGGGGTTGGGTATGGCTGGCTAAAGACGGCTAATGTGCCAGAAATGGCCATTCCAGTTTCCCTTGTCTTTGTCGGTCATGTTATTCTGCTCTATATACTTAGCTGCCTTACTGGCTGCTGGCCGGGCTTGAGAGTTAGCCCCAAGGCACAACGGGACGAGTGAGTCCTGTAACCGATCGGTGAGCGCCCCATTACCATTGTCATATATATATATATATATATATATATATATATATATATATATATATATATATATAGTGGAATGGAACCGACAAAGACAAGGGAGACCGGAATGGCCATTTCTGGCTTATTAGCCATCATCAGCCAGTCATACCCAATCCCAAGTGTGGCACACCTGGGATTCGAACCCGCGACCTTTGGTATTTGAGTCGAACGCTCTACCATTTTGAGCCACGGGCTCGTTGTTTTGTCGGTTGTGATCGGGAATATGATGATAGTGTGGGGCTGACCGATCTGCTTAAAGAACATGCATGTTCCTTTTGTGCCCTGGAACTCAGACTAAAGCCCTCGCAGGCGGTCGCATAGCGACGTGTAGCATATGATGGAATGGAACTGACAAAGACAAGGGGAGACCGGAATGGCCATTTTCTGGCTTATTAGCCGTCATCAGCCAGTCATGCAATCCCAAGTGTGGCGCACCTGGGATTCGAACCCGCGACCTTTGGTATTTGAGTCGAACGCTCTACCATTTGAGCCACGGGCTCGTTGTTTTGTCGGTTGTGATCGGGAATATGATGATAGTGTGGGGCTCACCGATCTGCTTAAGGAACATGCATGTTCCGTTGTGCCCTGGAGCTCAGACTAGAGCCCTCGCAGGCGGTCGCATAGCGACGTGTAGCATATGATGGAATGGAACCGACAAAGACAAGGGTGTGGGGCTCAATGATCTGCTTAAGGAACATGTATGTTCCATTGTGCCCTGGAGCTCAGACTAGAGCTCTTGCAGGCGGTCGCATAGTGACGTGTAGCATATGATGAAATGGAACTGACACAGACAAGGGAGACTGGAATGGCCATTTCTGGCTTATTAGCCGTCAGCAATCAGTCATACCCAATCCCAAGTGCGGCAAACCATTATCTTTGTCGGTTCCCCCTTATCAACATATGCTACACGTCGCTATGCGACCGCCTGCGAGGGCTCTAGTCTGAGCTCCAGGGCACAACAGAACATGTATGTTCCTTAAGCAGATCGGTCAGTCACACACTATCATGATATTCCCGATCGCAACCGAGAAAACAACGAGCCCGTTGCTCAATGGTAGAGCGTTCGACTCAATTACCAAAGGTCGTGGGTTCGAATCCCAGGTGTGCCACACTTGGGATTGGGTATGATTGGCTGATGACAGCTAATAAGCCAGAAATGGCCATTCCGGTCTCCCTTGTCTTTGTCGGTTCCACCTTATCGACATATGCTACACGTCGCTATGCGACCGGCTGCGAGGGCTCTGGTCTGAGCTCGCGGCGCAACGGAACATGTATGTTCCTTAAGCAGATCGGTGAGTCACACACTCATCATATTCCCGATCGCAACCGACAAAACAATGAGCCCGTGGCTCAATGGTAGAGCGTTCGACTCAATTACCAAAGGTCGCAGGTTCGAATCCCAGGTGTGCCACACTTGGGATTGGGTATGATTGGCTGATGACAGCTAACAAGCCAGAAATGGTTATTCCGGTCTCCCTTGTCTTTGTTGGTTCTACCTTATCAATATATATTGAATAGTTGAGGTAGTATGCATTCCGAGATGATAAATGATGAAAGAAGGCTCGTCGGAAAATCGAGGTTTGCTCGTGAATTTTCAAGCTGGTTACACCAACCCGTCGTCAGACGAAATGAGAAGTAAGAGTTGGGATTGTCACGCTGGAGGGTTTAGGGGCCGAGAGGTTACATCGACAGACTGATGCCATGGGGGATTTGGGGGGCCGTGAATCCTGTTACGATAGCTGTCGCATGTAAGGGAGGGTGCTAGAGTTATGATAGCAAGTCAAGGGCGGGAGATGCAGAGTCAGCGAGGTTACACTTGGCTGGGCACAGATAAGCAGATGTTGATTTTAAGGTGGGCGCAAGTCAGTGGACCGTGCACGCAGACCTTAGTAATGCACATCCAGATCGACGTGGCGGTTGATACTGTTTGTGCCGGAGTGCCAAGCTTCGAGGAATTCGCATGCCGGTTTGGTGCTAGCCATAACGACCACTTCCGTTCTATATATATATATATATATATATATATATATATATATGGCAAAGACGTTATACCGTACTTCCGACATAGGTACTAGCTAAAAGCCCAGACACATGTTTCACCGATGTTTCTGCTGCTGTGTGACACAGCAACGAGGGGTTCGGCTCCTCAGTGGGTCCCCCAGCGTTCTCTATGCGGTTTCTGGTATATGGACCCCAGAGAATAATCGGGGAAATAATTTCTGAAATTATCAAGTGCAGGACATGGAGTCAGGTGCTTCGGACATGACTTTTTAGGGTCAGACCCGAAATTTCAATGAACATTTGAGTCGAAGACAATCAACCACTGTGGAATAACCACGTAATGCCCATTCTACAAACAAGTAGTACTACAAGTAGTATGAATCTTATATGGCAAAGACGTTATACCGTACTTCCGACATAGATACTAGCTAAAAGCCCAGACACGTGTTTCGCCGATGTTTCTGCTGCTGCGTGACACAGCAACGAGGGGTTCGGCTCCTCAGTGGGTCCCCAGCGTTCTCTATGCGGTTTCTGGTATATGGACTCCAGAGAATAATCGGGGAAATAATTTATAAAATTATTAAGTGCAGGACATGGAGTCAGGTGCTTCGGACATGACTTTTTAGGGTCAGACCCGAAATTTTAATGAACCTTTGGGTCGAAGACAATCAACCACTGTGGAATAACCGCGTAATGCCCATTCTACAAACAAGTAGTACTACAAGTAATATGAATCTTATATGGCAAAGACGTTATACCGTACTTCCGATATAGGTACTAGCTAAAAGCCCAGACACGTGTTTCGCCGATGTTTCTGCTGCTGTGTGACACAGCAACGAGGGGTTCGGCTCCTCAGTGGGTCCCCCAGCGTTCTCTATGCGGTTTCTGGTATATGAACCCCAGAGAATAATCGGGGAAATAAGTTCTGAAATTATTAAGTGCAGGACATGGAGTCAGGTGCTTCGGACATGACTTTTTAGGGTCAGACCCGAAATTTAAATGAACATTTGGGTCGAAGTCAATCAACCACTGTGGAATAACCACGTAATGCCCATTCTACAAACAAGTAGTACTACACGTAGTATGAATCTTATATGGCAAAGACGTTATACCGTACTTCCGACATAGGTACTAGCTAAAAGCCCAGACACGTGTTTCGCCGATGTTTCTGCTGCTGCGTGACACAGCAACGAGGGGTTTGGCTCCTCAGTGGGTCCCCCAGCGTTCTCTATACGGTTTCTGGTATATGGACTCCAGAGAATAATCGGGGAAATAATTTATGAAATTATTAAGTGCAGGACATGGAGTCAGGTGCTTCGGACATGACTTTTTAGGGTCAGACCCGAAATTTTAATGAACCTTTGGGTCGAAGACAATCAACCACTGTGGAATAACCGCGTAATGCCCATTCTACAAACAAGTAGTACTACAAGTAATATGAATCTTATATGGCAAAGACGTTATACCGTACTTCCGATATAGGTACTAGCTAAAAGCCCAGACACGTGTTTCGCCGATGTTTCTGCTGCTGCGTGACACAGCAACGAGGGGTTCGGCTCCTCAGTGGGTCCCCCAGCGTTCTCTATGCGGTTTCTGGTATATGGACCCCAGAGAATAATCGGGGAAATAAGTTCTGAAATTATTAAGTGCAGGACATGGAGTCAGGTGCTTCGGACATGACTTTTTAGGGTCAGACCCGAAATTTAAATGAACATTTGGGTCGAAGTCAATCAACCACTGTGGAATAACCACGTAATGCCCATTCTACAAACAAGTAGTACTACACGTAGTATGAATCTTATATGGCAAAGACGTTATACCGTACTTCCGACATAGGTACTAGCTAAAAGCCCAGACACGTGTTTCGCCGATGTTTCTGCTGCTGCGTGACACAGCAACGAGGGGTTTGGCTCCTCAGTGGGTCCCCAGCGTTTTCTATGCGGTTTCTGGTATATGGACTCCAGAGAATATCGGGGTAATAATTTCTGAAATTATTAAGTGCAGGACATGGAGTCAGGTGATTGGGACATTAATTTTTAGGGTCAGACCCGAAATATATAGATATATATGACGTATGACATACTGGTTATCGGTATCAACCGTGAAACAGCTGTTTGCGTCTTGCCTGTTGAACCCTTAGCAACATACCCTTTTATTATATATATAAATATAAAGACAGTCATTAGGGTGACTATGGAGGCAGTAATATAGACGAACTTGTATGCCTCATTCCTCTCCTCTTCTCGGTTTTCCCCACCTGTCCCTGCCATGCGTGGTTTGCAGCACAAAGTGGGCATCAAAAAGTCAAGTAACAAAGCGGTTTTTCGTTTTAAACCAATGCAGTAGCTGATGGATCGGGACGGTGGAGTTCAAAGATGCCGACACGCATACGCTTGGCCGGGTAAATGCTATTAGCGTTAGCGATTCCAACTTCTCTGCCCGGTTTCGCGTTCAACCATTCCAGCTTCTCTCCCCGGTCTTTCTCACCTTCCTTAGAAGAAGAATTAGAATAGAACTTGTGGAAAGTCGGACGTCAAGGTATCCGCTAGGTATGAAAGGCTGGCTGGCGAGTTTACATTACAGATAGTCGTACAATCCAATACCCAGTTCATGGAACATGGATGCTATCTCGACTTTTTTTACAAATTAATTATATAACAAGTGTTTCATGTAAACGTTAATGATTTACACATAATTCTGTGTAATGCAAACATGATTTCCTTAAAAAGTAGGTTGGCATAAGTATTTTCGTTGCGTGGCTCTTGTGACCAGTTGACAAGTTCTGCATGAAAATGCAGAACCCCGGCTTTGCAGTCTACGCCTCTTTCATGCGAATTTTGTGGAAACTTACTAGAAGCGACCGAGTGGTTTGTGGTTACTATGTCCAGGGTCTGTTTGTTGACGTTCAAGAGACCTCTACTTAATCTTCTCTTGCCATTAAATTTTTATTTTGCAATAATCAATATTTAATGCAGTCGGTTGATAGAACTCAACTGCAAAGATCACAACGCAACACTGTCAACTCCATCCAGTGGTCATTGTGTGCATTAGTTTACCCTGGTTGTAGACAAAAATTTACTGTTCCTTTTTAGTTAACTGTTTACAGTACGTGCATGCGGTTCCTATTACCTAGCAATCAACTGTTTGAGAGTTTTGCGGGCCAAGAGAAGGGTGGTGCAATACCACTGCGGGTTTACATTGATGACCAAATCCCCAGGTCACACACCGTCGATGTGATTCGGAGCCAATTTATGATCAAAAAAGGCTTTCATCAAGGCACCAAGGGACTCTTCTCATAGCAACAGATATCAGAAATATCGATTCAGATGGAAGTGCCATGCAGTTATATATATATATATGGCAAAGACGTTATACCGTACTTCCGACATAGGTACTAGTTAAAAGCCCTGACACGTGTTTCGCCGATGTTTCTGCTGCTGTGTGACACAGCAACGAGGGGTTCGGCTCCTCAGTGGGTCCCCCAGCGTTCTCTATGCGGTTTCTGGTATATATATATATATATATATATATGGTATATATATATATATATATCTGAATTTTATTACGAAAATAAAAATTTCAGTTTTTACTTGAAGCAGGAGGGTGCAGTCACTAAACGAACGGCAAATAAAGAGGTATAAGCTAAATATGCTTCTTTCAGTCTCCCTTCTCTTTCTCGGTCACGCTTCTCTATTACGCAGGAATTTATTACAAACTACTAACAAAATGATTATTTGGGAGGTAGGCGGAGTGTTTAGGCTAAAGCACCTATGGTTGTTGGTAGGAAAGAGTAAGTAATGTTTGGAGCGCCCAAGATTCATAGTTAACGTTTATATGAAATTGTATATACCGAATAGTAAATGCAAACAAGGAGTGCCGACAGAGATAAGGGAGACCGGAATCGCAATTTCTGGTTTATTGGCCGTCATCAGCCCGACATAGCCAACCGATGGAGCTCAAGCCCTGGTTCTTTTGCCCTCGAATGTTCAGTTGTCCAACGCTGTACCATCGAACCATGGGCCGGTTGTCCTGTCGGTTGTTATGGGGTCACTGATCAGGTTACGGGACGGGATCAAACCTCAGGTCACCCAAAACCCGGAGGTTGGGCGTGACTGGTTGACAGCGGCTAATAAGCCAGCAATGGCCATCTCGAGGCCCTAGGTGTGAAAATACCTTTGAACAGCTGACCAAATCAAAAATGAAATGTTTCCAGAGCCTAACGACAGCAGAATTCTCTGGTGTTCGTGAAGAGGGTAACAAAAATTTTCGAAAGTTCTGAGCCCACATTTTCCAGTTGTCAGATAAAATCTTGGCTATCCTAACATGTCCCTGAATTTTTTGTCTTCGTCGGCCCTCCCTAGGCTGTTGGGTGGCAAATGAAAGGGCTACCTTAAATCTACAGGAAATTTTAGCTCCGGAGACAGAAGGCCAGGTTCTACACCTTTATTTCTTCCAATGCATATCATTTTAAATATGATCGAGAGACTTGCCTAACTGTTTGTAATTTTTTTAAAAATTATGGTGAAAAAGAAAGAGAGGTATTCGCTCAAATGTTCAACCTAAGTAAAGCGCGGTTATGGATGACTTTTATAGCGGCCTAAGTAGGACACGGGAATCGGAACCGCCGCCCTCAGTGCGTGTTGCTTTAGGCCAAATGTAAAGGAAATCGGGTTTAGGATAAAGGTAAGGATTAGGGTTAAGTTTTGGATTGGGTTTAATTTTGAGGTTGAGATCAGAGTTTGGGTTAGGGTCATGATTCAATTAAGGGTTAAGATTATAATAATGCTAATCGTAGGGTTTATATTTAGGGTAAGGCTAGGGTTAAGATTAAGGTGACCGTTTAGTTTTATGGTTTATGGTTAGTGTTAGTGCTAAAACATGGGTATTTTTACTCTTTCTGAAAGTTACCGTAAGCGGGCAGGGTGGTTTATTTTCCCGTGTCCCACTTGGGCGGCTATACAAGGCCCCTACCCGCTTTAGGTTTCTTTTAAAAAATCCATAGAATCTCCCAAAGAGACTTAGCTTGAAGGCAGACTCAAAATGAAAGGTTCAGCCGCATAGATTCTACATTTATCTACTTGTATTTTACCATTTTGATGCGTTTTAGCCATCTTTAAAGGTAAACTTTGAAAATGCATTTTGTATTTTAATGTCTAAGCGACCGGAGTCAATTCTCGCAACCCACTAGTTTTGGTCCTCTTGCCTGACTAGTTTTGGTCTGCACACTCACATTCTGCAAGTATGGTGAATCAATCCACTCCTATACAGTACTGACTACCTTTTCGAAGAGATTAACAATAATGCGTTTACTTTTTTTGCAACCGATGGAACTCCACTCAAATTTTCTTATCTGTTTTCAGAGCAGACTAGGGAACATTTGCGCCGAGAAATTTCCTCCTAGAAGGCATATCAATTTTTGACAAGATAGATACTTCAAATTTGTAATCCTATCTACAGAGATTATGCGTTGAACTTACGGTTATCACATAAAATAACTCCAATCTGACAGACCTGCGTGTGCTCTTTTTAAAGGCAATACGTTTTGTTTTTTAATACATATGTATTTGGTTTAAAATTATTATCACCTGCTCATTAAATTTCATTTTCAGCCTGGTATACTGATTTCTAGACCAGAATGCTTCAATGTTATATATTAAGAACCGAAATACGACGGTCACTTGAAGTCCTTTCCGCGGTTCGAGTAATAGTTCTTCAATTACTAGATACAAAATGCCCAGTCGCAGAATGCAATTATCGTATAACAGAAAAGTTTACTACTGTCATCTTTTTAAAATCCATTCACTGGGAATAACTAAAACCCTCACCAGCGTTGAGATGTGAGTTCGTGAAGGTTCACCTATGTTGTTATGCATAACTAAAGCAGGAACTGCCTATTTCTTTGAGGTAAAAGGTGATTCATAAAGCTGAATTGATTTAACGGGTTCTTTCTGAATAAAGAGCTACAGGCAATAGGCGCATTAAAAACCAGTGTTTTTGCGATTTGACGTGTGCATGTGGCAGTTGGGGTTAGGATCAAGATAAGGCTAAGAGCTAAGGGTATTACCGTGTGAGTTGTAGGGTTTAGGTTCAGGGTAAGGCTAGGTTTAAGATTAAGGTGACAGTTTAGCTTAATGTTAAAGTAAGTGCTAGCATTAAGCGGTCGGGGGGTTCCTTTTCCCTTCTCCTATTTACATGGCCCTTCAAGGTATCCCTAGTGAAACGTGTTCTTAGCACTTAATTTATCATGGCTATCCTTAAGAAAAATATATAGGTAAGTAAGCGAAATAGAAACCCTTTGTAATCCAGGTGGCTTTACACTTTTATCCACGAAAGGAACATACTCTCATATGCTAGCCCTAACCCAAAAATTAGCCCCTACATAAACATCAACTCCTACTCTAACTTGAACTTTTACTCTCACCTAACAGTATCACTAACCTTACCCCTGACCCGGTGTTCTTGGAGGTTTCTAGTCCTGTGAAATGCCACTATCGGTCAGGGGTCTCGTCAATAAAACTAAGCCCAATGAGGAGAGTTTTGGACCACTTCTTCAAACCAAGTAGGATGGAGCACGAAGAGGCGTGTGTGGTCATCGTTTTGTGATACGGAGACTATAAAGTAAAGTCCTGGGTTTTACGGGTCATATGGAAGGAGAGAGAGAGAGTCGCACGTGCTGACATTCTGTCCATACATTGCTGTTGATACACAAATTAGTTTACTTTTTGGATCTGTGGTGACTTAAGGCCGCATATACCGAACACCCCAGTGTGACAGGTTTTCTATTGAAGAGATACGACGCCTATTCGGAGCCTAGTATTTTGAGGATAAACACTATGAAACTTTCAGTAAGTTTTATTAGTAAAGTTCTGATGTTCTGCTGGTAACTTGTAGTGTATTCTGAAGCAGGAAATTTGATGAACCTTTATAATATATATTAATCAGAGACTACGAAATTCTGAGCTGGTATGGAGTGAGAATCGTGCAATAAGGGTTTTTCTTGTTTTACAAGACCTTTCCTATTAAGCATATTTTTCTCAGTTAACAAGGCTGGGGGTCCATTGCTGTGGTACCTACGCGCCGAATTCGCAATTTCTTAGAAGTAATCCCCCCGCCGCGCGGAAAAAAACGCCCCCCGTCAACCAGTTAACTCTAAGTGTGTAACTTGTTGCCACGTGTATAAGTGACGCAAATCAAGGTGCCAAAGTTGGGTGTTTTAAGTGCACATATCGATCCCCACTAGGCATGGGAGCTGAACTTTTAATTTGCATATGCATTTTTGGTTCGGATAGCTGCGCCAAATTTACGAGCGTGCACTCCATGGTATACACAAACGGGTGCACAAACTCACACGCAACCACGGCCATGAATTCGTTGACACGGAGAGACCGGGAGCCGAACGAAGAGGGCATAATTAGCGTGATCCAAATGCATAACAGATTTTGAATAAATTTTCACCTTACACCAGTCAACTGCCCCACTGACTGTTGAGTCGGGATTTTCTAGAGGCTTTAGTATATTACCGCGCGCCCATTTTAGCCTCAGCGACCTAATAGCTTTACTCCCACGCCTATATATGCCTGGGATTTAAGAACCTGTAGGAATAACGCCCTCGAATAACTGGACGCCAGGGAAATAAATATTGCCATGCTGCATCTTCCCTCATTTCGAGAGAGTATATATATATATATATTAAGGACTCGGAGTCTCCAAATAATCTAAATTGTTCATGGCAGGATTCTGCGTACTATTATCTTCCGTTCCGTCTGTAAATTTTAGCCCTCCTAGCGCATGTAAAAAGACCAAAACCAACTAGTGGTGCTAAAGAACGCTGGGTAGTGAATATAAACACACTGGTGCGCACACTGGGAGAGAATTTCGGCATGAACAAAGCCAACATTGATGACTGCAGGCATCAAAAGCCAGGCCAATCGATTTGCCGACATACCGAACCGGTCGGACAGTACAAAAGCGGTAAATGAACTGAATTTTACCTGTGGATTCCAAAGTAAAATAAGTACATCCCGGATGCTGACCTCAATTATTAAGTAACCAAACCAAGGGAATGTCGAAGTGTCGTTTATTTAAATATCTTGCTTGCGGAGAGCTTGAAAGTGTTTACCGGCATTCCGTTCACCGATTGTCTCGCATGTTTTTCATTCAAATTCACCGTTAATGTTCAAACATGACAACGCACAAGATAATGCTGTGTTGGCTGTTTTGTCACCAAGGCTGGACAGCTTGTTTTTCGATTTGTTTCTTCCTTACTGTTCAAGCTGACTTTGAACTGTGTCCTGCTTGATTGTTGAAGTCTTCGCAAAATGTTTTTATTGCGCCAAACGAAGACAATGGAGCCTACTGGAGGGGACTTTCGATAATCAGGGTTTCGTCGTAATCCGAGTTCGTGACTGCTGTGCCTTTTTCGGGTAGTTATGACCCTTATCTTCATGCGAGTTCAACTAGCCTCCTCTGTGTTATGACAAAGCGTGTATTTCACCCATCGAAATCAGCGATCACCACCAAAAACCCCGGAGGGTGATTTGGTCACTTGTGCAGCTTTGACCCCCTACCTTCTGTCCACAGCCAGCATGTTCCAGGGGTAACGCAGGGCCAAAATGAATGGGCTTGGTAGCTTAGCTCACATAAAGCTTCCGTGTACGTGTGTCACATACGCGCTAGACCCCCAACCCACGTGAACAATATTGCACATTGGTTTAGCATAGAGGCTCCTCAAGAAGGAGCAACTGAAGTCTGACCGTTATTTCGGAAGTACACGAGAGCACACCCTACCTAACTCGTTCAAGCCACAAATTTAATGATATCGTGATTGCCCTAAAATGCGTTCGGTTTATAATTGGGAATAGTCAGTCCTGAAGGACTGTCTCCTCTCTCTCTCTCTCTCTCTCTCTCTCTCTATATATATATATATATATATATATATATATATATATATATATATATATATATATATATATGGCAAAGACGTTATACCGTACTTCCGACATAGGTACTAGCTAAAAAGCCCAGACACGTGTTTCGCCGATGTTTCTGCTGCTGCGTGACACAGCAACGACGGGTTCGGCTCCTCAGTGGGTTCCCCAGCGTTCTCTGTGCGGTTTCTGGTATATGGACTCCAGAGAATAATCGGGGAAATAATTTCTGAAATTATTAGGTGCAGGACATGGAGTCGAGGTGCTTCGGACATGACTTTTTAAGGGTCAGACCCGAAATTTCAATGAACATTTGGGTCGAAGACAATCAACCACTGTGGAATAACCACGTAATGCCCATTCTACAAACAAGTAGTACTACAAGTAGTATGAATCTTATATGGCAAAGACGTTATACCGTACTTCCGACATGGGTACTAGCTAAAAGCCCAGACACGTGTTTCGCCGATGTTTCTGCTGCTGCGTGACACAGCAACGAGGGGTTCGGCTCCTCAGTGGGTCCCCCAGCGTTCTCTGTGCGGTTTCTGGGCTTTTTAGCTGGTACCTGATCAGACAAATACATCTTTACTACTGCATATCATACATGTTACTACAAATAGGACGTGATTATTCCAGTGGTCGGTAATCGACAAATATTCATTAATCGAGTCGACTATAAACTCCTGTAATTCAGAACTATTTCCCCATTATTCTCTGGAATTCCCCATCTCTGAAACCGCACAAGAGCTACCTGACTCTCTGTGTCGAAACTGTATCTGTCTGTGCTATCGACTATATATCGGAGTACTATAACTGTCTTTACTATCGATTCATACTACTTGTAGTACTACTTGTTTGTAGAATGGGCATTACGTGGTTATTCCACGGTGGTTGATTGTCTTCGACCCAAATGTTCATTGAAATTTCGGGTCCTGACCCTTAAAAGTCATGTCCGAAGCACCTGACTCCATGTCCTGCACCTAATAATTTCAGAAATTATTTCCCCGATATATATATATATATATATATATATATATATATATATATATATATATATATGAAATTGAACTGACAAAGACAAGGGAGACCGGAATGGCCATTTCTGGCTTATTAGCCGTCATCAGCTAGTCATACCCGATCCAAAGTGTGGCACACCTGGGATTCGAACCCACGACCTTTGGTATTTGAGTCGAATGCTCTACCATTGAGCCACGGGCTCGTTGTTTTTGTCGGTTGTGATCGGGAATATGATGATAGTGTGGGGCTCACCGATCTGCTTAAGGAACATAAATGTTCCGTTGTGCCCTGGAGCTCAGACTAGAGCCCTCGCAGGCGGTCTCCCTTGTTTTTGTCGGTTCAATTTCATCATATGCTAAACATCGCTATGCGACCGCCTGCAAGGGCTCTAGTCTGAGCTCCAGGGCACAACAGAACATACATGTTCCTTAAGCAGATCGGTGAGCCCCACACTATCATATATATATATATATATATATATATATATATATATATATATATATATATATCCCTCTACCCTCTCAGAAGATCTAACCCCAGGCCTCACTCAACACGGTTTAGCCGGAGTCAGTGGTGTGCGTAGCAAAGAAAAACCATCAAAGCGCGGATTCGATCCGCTCATAAGGGAGGAGGGACCAGATCCTTAGGGCAGGAGGGCGGTGGTGACCGATTCCGCCTGCGAGAGCGAGGTCACGACAATCGGTTATCACATTACCTTGGCTAGGACTGTTAACAATGAAAAAAGGTGGTAAGACTGTCGTTTCAGGCACACATAGCAGCCCGTAGCTTTGGGTACGGACGAAAATGCAGCTGGTACTCCAGAGTATCCTCTTTGGGCGGTGAATCGAGGAAGTGCAATTTCGAATGCGCATAATGCTTCTAACTTTTGCTAACTTGCACTGTTTCCTCCTTAGGCACGTCCTCCCGTGTTCTCTTGTGATCAGGATTGATTATGGAGCTAAATCCCACTAAGAGTAGTTTACTTCATAGTAAAGGCTGAGCCCTCATACTCGCTCCTTCGGTCCGCATCACCCTCGACTAAACCAACCGAAGTTCGTTCATTCTTGTGGTAGTTTCTTGTTTTTGGGCCACAGCTGGAAGCTGCCGTAACTTCCCATTGCTACAGAGAGTCAGCGTGGACATAGCAGCGATCTGACCTCGGTCTAGTGGATTTTGCTTTAAAGCCTGCAACCACACCCAGAGAACGCAGGCGAAGCCGAATCCCTTTGCAGCTTGAAAAGGAGGTTATAAAAGCGTAATACTAACGGTTTCCTATGCGTCCATTCTTGGAAGCAGTCACAGGGGTACATAAATAGCATTCAGATATTAATAATTATTTGTATTCCGTATTTATGTTTCGTGGGAACTCAGTAGTTAGGTATAAAAGTATCACTGATCACCAAACATTTGTGAAAATTTTTAAGCCCTTCAAAATTAAATGAGATTACAAGGACGATAGACCTACTGTTAAGTCGCAGCGGGTGGATAATCATCCTTGAATTACCTCCTAGTTCATTCGCATCGCACAAATTTTGTTTTCTTTCAACCCTTTATGCAAACAGATTGGGAAAATTTCTTTTTTTCCACCCTCCCGTGGAATTGCTGGTCATCTCGAAACCCAGCTTTATAAAGCACTTAATAACTCGCTATGCAAAAGTTCACTTATTCCTGTATACTTTCGATATAGGCTTAATGTTTTGATTTTGCTGCGGGTCCCATAGCAGTTTATTCATCTCCGAATGAGCAATCATATATAGGCGAAGTACTTTGTCCTTTATAATCATGACCTCAAGGATTACGTAATTTCTTCAAAAGACACTGAGATTATACCTCTGACAGTGCCACCAATAAAATTATTTACCCTATTTATACATCGCCACTAAATTACAAAAATGTATAGCATACATAGAGGCACATATTATAGTACCTGGAAACTCATTTTTCGTAAAATGAAGAAAGCTTTGCAGTCAACGGACATAGGGTTTGGCATAGCAACAGTACTTCTTTTAGGAAAGAATTCAAGTTGTAACCATGTTGGAAATGCATGAATCGGTGCGGGATTAAAATTAGCATGGCGACTCTTCTTCAGTAGTTGGTCCTAAACGAAGGCATTCCTAGGGATAAGTTTCAGTGTTTCAAGAGAGTTGGTGAATATTGCAAGTAGAAGGAACAATGCACCCCTTTTGTATCATTAATGTCTGAGCACGGCTGAAGGGCTCCCTTACCTTTAAATTTCCGAATTTCTAAGGTTGTAGAGAACTTCTTCCTACACTTGCACTTTATCCCTGCGATTGACAGTATCCGTTAATATTTCGTCTACATAGATCAAGGATATTAAATTGGTTGTTTACGAAAGACTAGCTAGCACCGACAGCATCAACGTTGACATTTGTCAGCTGAGGACAACATCACTTCCGGTCATGAGGAAGCTGGAGGCCAGCACAAAATTCACACTCCTATTATATATATGTGTGTATATATACACTCACACGCCGCCTTAGTCACGCGATACTCTAGGTACCACAATTCGCCCACTCCTTCAAATCACCCCCACTCCACCTTGCTTTCTGCCTTCTGCTCGACGCTGTTTCCCGAAGGTGTCCCCGTTGCAGTCTCTGCGGGCTCGATGTCGGCCGCAACCTTTTCCTGAGGGGTGGATAGGAAAAAGGCTGGGTGGGTGTGGACATCAACGTTCAGGAAATGGTGTTCGGTCGGAGGGTGGTTTTTATAGGAATCTCGTAGCCACCATTCCCCGCTGCCACCCCCCCCCGTCACCCAACTCTGACTTCGACGCTTCTATCGTCCCCGGCCGAGAGAGGACACGTTTTGTGTGCGTGTGCGTACGACTGTCTACAAGC
Organism: Schistocephalus solidus; assembly: GCA_017591395.1. NCBI lineage: Eukaryota > Metazoa > Platyhelminthes > Cestoda > Diphyllobothriidea > Diphyllobothriidae > Schistocephalus > Schistocephalus solidus. Next base: position 46,526 of record WEDG01007684.1, on the reverse strand, counting down.
GCCTAAGACTGGCCTTTCTGCGGTCGCGTGGCGGCGTAAGCTCCTTAAGGCCGCCCACCCATCCCCATTCGCGTTCTCCAGATGTCTCTTCTCTTCCGGTAAAACTTCAGCATCCCTCTTTCACTCCCTCCGCCTTCGTGCATTCTCCGTCCGTCCATCTGCCCGCCCACCACCTTGACTCACAAGGAAGCAATGTTGCGTGCCGACTGATAACAGAGTTCGACCGTCAGCTAATCAAGTCAGCAGGCTGCCGTCTTGTGAGTATATGTTTGCGCGTGCGTGTGAGCGTGTATCTTGCTCGGGTGAGAAGCGCCGAGTTGTCCGAGGCGTACTCTTCTTCCAGTCCAATTCATTCTCTCTGCCCTTTTTTCAACAACCCTTCACCTCACAATCCCCCATCCTCCGCGTCCCTCGCCAAAACAAGCCAGTCCAGCGTGTAATCAACTAGTTATATACAACCTTCTTAGGGCAGATATGATCAATGACGGGGATCGGTCTGAATGGGTAAGTAAACGATCTGAGTACAAACACTGGAGGACTTTGACGAGCAGATAGGCGCAGCAGCGAACTCTGTTACACGCTTGTGTGCGTGTATGTGTGTGCATCTGCCCTTAATACAGACGGCCAGGAGGTGTGGTGTCGGCATAGTCGTGGGCATTCACTTTTTGGGTCTTTGCCTTCAAACGAAAATGACCTGCCGCGGCCTTCAGTTCGTTTCGCGTGCCCACCTTTCTGGTCCCGTGCCCTTCACAGATTTCCTTTAATGATGGACAAAGGCAGAGAATCCCTCGTCTTGTTTGCGTTCCTTCTGGCCTGTTTCGTGTTTTGCTCCCTTACTCCTATCCTTTCGGTCCATTCTCGATGGAGTCTACTGCCGATTGCTGTCAGCCTACTGAAAGTTCCTAAGTTCCTATATATATATATATATATATATATATATATGGTAGTAGGGCGCTCACCGATCGGTTACAGGACTCACTTGTCCGACGAAGACAAGGGAGACGGGAATGGCCATTTCCGGCATATTAGTCGTCATCAGCCAGCCATACCCAACCCCAGGCGCCGCGGCGCCCGAGGCTCGAACTCGTGACCTGTCGGGCAGAAGTCCAACGCTCTACCCACTGCGCCACGAGCTCGTTGTCTTGCCAGTTTCGATCGGGAATATTAAAAATGGTAGTTGGGCACTCACTGATCGGTTACAGGACTCACTCGTCCCATTGTGCCTTGGGGTTAACTCTAGAGCCCCGCCAGCAGCCACAGAGCAGCTAGTGATATAGGCAGATTGATATTACCGACAAATATATATATATATATATATATATATATATATATATATCCGAATATACAAGAGGAATCCAGATCAGTGCTTCCTTCTATGACGTTTAGATAGCATTTGACTTCACTCAGCGTCTAAATAACCGATTCGGACTGATTTTACTAGTGGTCATGAAATAGTAACCATCTTTCGTATTCAGAAGTTGCTTAACGCAATGAAGACCAATTCTGTAGCTGTTTTTAATCAATCCTATCCATCAGTTCCAGAATTATGTCCGATATTCCTCAGTACATATGTTAGACCGTTCCAAATAGGATGAACTCGTGATTTGCCCAACCATTGGAGAAGGAAAGGCAACAGTCGGATAATTATGACATTGTCTCGTCAGTCGGTGGTATAGAGAGGTGAATGCAGTTCCAATTTTGGACACACCGAACTTGGTAGCGTGCATGTGGGAACAGATCTGCGTTTTGCTTTAAATCCTGGACCAGGGCCCTTGCGAATGGGCGAATAGTGTCGAGCAATCAAAAGGCGATTTTTACGCATCAGATAGGGAGACTTGAATCTACTTTCTAATGCGCGTTTTCAGTCAACTCGCAATGCACCCACAGTAATCTGTGCTAGCTAAAATCAAAGGCTTTAGAAAAAACCGAAGCTCGTTTTTGTCGCACGAGGTACATTTTAGTGGTCATGTTTTCGGCGTATAACTTATGTTCAAAATTTTCGGGGTGTTGTATGCCAGTTTGTTTAAAGCAAATGCTTTAGGTGTTGGTTTATGAACACTCACCGATCGGTAACAGGACTCACTGGTCCCGTTCTGCCTTGAGAGCCACTTGTGAGTCCTGCCAACAGCCGCACAGCGGGTAATATTATAAGGAAATGAACACTGCCAGTCTAAACCAGCAAGACAACGAGCCCTTAACGCAGTGGGTTAGAGCGTTCGGGTGCACCAACTAAGGTTGGGTATGACTGGCTGATGACGGCTAATGAGCCAGAAACGGCCATTCCTGTCTCCCTTGACTTTGTCGGCAATTTCCATCTGCTTAAGGGGTTATCTTCAGAAGTTTTGGGCTCAATATTCGGCAATGGCATGTGAGATAGGAGTTACTGTTCAATATTTTGCCCTTAGGATGCCGTATACCATTAGACCATGCCATGTCACGATCATCTTTAGACAGAATGAACTGTTGGTTCAAGCGTCCCTGCTATCATAACCCTATACAGGCTGTTTGGCAGGAAGTAGGGAAACTAGATGAGTAAGAATAATTTAGGGGAGTTTTCCACTGAGAAATACATAAAACGTTCATTAAGAAAAAAAATCCAGCGCAGTCGGAGGACATGGGGAAAGGAGGTGACTTTCTTCAGATGGAGTCCGTGCATTCGCCACAGCCCGAAAGCAAAATAACAACATGCAAATTGTGTAATTACCCACGGAAGTTGGAAGAGAGTCTGTAAACTTCCGAAAACTGTACCTGATGTAGTGATACCTTAGGGTAGCTAAGCAACCCTAAGGGGCAAATATTTTCGAGGCAAAATACATTTTTTATCGAAGAACTATACGGGGCAAACTTTCGAAAGGGAAGTAAGCCGTTGGTCTTAAACTAGCTTACTGCCTCAGTAAATATCAGCACTCACTTCTAAGCCAGTTGTATACGGGAAAGCACTCTTGGTGTCTATGTGTCTAGCTACAATCTATTGTTTTACCTATTTTAAATCTCTGATGTTATCTTGCTTGATATTTTGAATAATTATTCATGCTTTCCTCCATTAGAAAGATCATGCATATATCTAGCAACAAGTTGCTGATGGTAGTACGAGCTTCAATACACAGAGGGGTTTTCAGTGCGATCATAGATTATAACTTACGCATATCAATGGTCAACTACTTATAAGTCTGACGCGATCAGTAGTTTACTGTTTGTGTTGTTACACCACACCGACGCCTATGCTTGACAGGAATTCTGACTCCTCTCTGTAGTAAATGCGTGAGTTTTAGTTTACTTATAAGTTGGAACCTAATTCAGCCAATCATCCAATCAGTTATAAGATCATTTTCAGATTGTCAGTGTTGAAGCATAAAAAACTTCTGAAAAGTTTCCAACTGAATAAGGCTCTTGCAGAGTCGTTGTCACCCAACAATGTTTTCATCAGATGAAGATAACACCGTTGAACATCGCCTCAAATTCCCTTTTCGACCGGATTCCAATGAATTGCATTTTTTGCACAAAACGCCTGAAGGCATCCCGATTGTTCTTGCGTTTTAACCCAAACATCATCCTAAAGAGGTCTTTCAGAGATGAATGAGAAATCAATTGTTGACCTTTGATAACTATTTCCCACTTTACTTATGCAACTGGCTCACAGATTCTACAGTATGTCCTATTCTGGCGAAAAAAACAGAAATACATCAGGATCTTGTCGTAAGGGTCTCGTGGGAAAAAGCAGAAGGTTACCTTACAAGACCAATTAATGAGTACCGGACCCCAGCTGACAAAACTCTAGGTTCTCTCATCCCTTTGCTCAGTCTAACACAAATTATAGCTTAGTTAACTTCAGAGCACTCTGAGAACAGGGTCTGTCTCACTGAAACCATCAGGAACCCTGTATATATCTTATACTCTGACTTGGCTTGAAATTACTTTCCTTAGCTGTCAATCGAGAAAACCCTGCTACAAAATCAATGGAAGGTAAGTGCCTAGAGAGGAAACCCGTTCTGTATGTACAAGCCGAATCCTCAAGTGGTCGTGCGCGAAAAGTCCCACCGGAAAATTTTAATTTAAATCAATTGACAATGTGCAAACCCACAAAGAAAACTCATAGGTTTGATCCTATTTTATACTAGAAGTATTCTTATTATAATGGTTACCAGTCATGGCAAAGAGCTAACACGAAGTTTCACTTTACTCCAACTATCTCAGAATAAGACGCCGGTCAAAGAAGAGCTTGGTTTGTTTAATGTGAATTATGGTTTTCTGTTTGGGCTACATGCTTCTGTTTATTGAATGCTCTGACTTATTTGGCTGGATGCAGGGAAAATTCAGTAATCGCAGATTAATTTAATCTTATAGAGGCGTCATCAGTGAGCTATTGGCAGCGGTCAGTATAGCCCATCGATGGAGTTTTTTTTTCAAATCATTGCATTCCATTTTCGCACATGTGCCACTAATACACAGTCTTTAAATCAAACGTAAATTGAGTGCCTTCTTGTCAAGGCCATCGAAATTTACTTTATAGTTTGACTTTGACATTTTAGATAAGAGTAGAAATTAAAAGGCACGCTTTCGGCAGCAATTTCCACTTAATAAAAAAATTTCGCCAGTTCGGAAATTGCTAAATAAGCAGAGCTTTGTTTGATGCTGATATTTATTTAAAGCTTTTTATTTTTATTGCTTGCACCGTACTTGGGATAGGTTTAGTCAGTTTATAAACATGGCGCTAAAGAACGTGTTTAACCGATGGTTGGGTATTTCAAAAACTTGTGTCCGATTTTTATGGTAAACAACCTTGAGATGCTCCCATCTCCCTTAAAATGCCCCGAGTTGTTCAATGGTGCCTTGGCTATTAACTTTGACAAAATAAATTAATAGTAGGCTTTCATTAAAGGCTTATCTTTACGTCGGTGCGAACACCACAAAGTGACTACCTAAAACGGAAAGTAGACGCGCAAATGAAAACTGACAGTGATATATTTCGCAAAGTCTTGCAATGCTGGTCGGGACGCCTGACACTATCCTATTCAATCACGATACAAAACAACCGGTAAGCACTCCCTCAATGTACAGTTAGGGAAATAAAATTCGAGTCTGCTGTGTCGAACCTACGTGCTGAGAAATCCGAACGGATATTTGAGTTGCGGATATGGATTTGGATTTCATATGGATTCAGACACTATTGTATGCCGTCTTTCAATTCAATCCAAAGTTTCGCGGCTAGACAGGAAGTACTAAGTGGTAGGCTTAATTTATGCGTTTGTTCGTTGTTGTCTGATGGCCATACTCGGTGTGTCCTATCTTCCCAATATGAACTGACAAGCATAATACTTATCCCCTGGTAGAAGGTAGCTATTCATAGGAACTTCCACTTGAAGTCCTATAGTATTAAGGCTTCACATAACGCTCAATGACCTGCCTTAAAAAGTAATCAGAAGGTTATGTTTATCTCACTGAAGCAGGAATGCAGAATAATCTCGAAATCGTTTAGCTAACCTGCGGGGGATCACAGGCTATATGAGCAGACTTTATAAGTCTGGGGATATTTAAGTCTCTATTACTCAGGATGGAGAAAAGACTTTGAAGGGAACTGTCAGTATACGGTTACTTGAATGTTTGTTCATTGCTTATTTGGATCTTTACCATAGCCAAATTTGTTGTCACCAAGGCGACGCAACTATTTGACAGGTACTGAGTCTTTAAAAGTGATTTTTATATCTTAAAGTTTAGCTGACGTGAACAAATATTTGTTCTCCTTTTACCTATTGAACTATTCATGATTGATCCGTTGGACCACCCGTAGTACGTCGCGAATAACTTCCAGCTTCGAATCCAGATGCAGGTCAAATGGGAAAAAAAGGTCACCCAAGCAACCTCATACAGTCACAAATCAAATGGTAAGTCTTCCTGCACTTCAATGACCAATAATGACATTCATTTTAATCAAAAGATTATGCTTGCGTAGGAAGTGGGTAGATAGGGTTACGAAGAATAGATGTATAGGGTGCCGCTTATAGCCATGTTGAACATATCGTCGGCAGATGCCGAACCAAAAAACACCTCGAAATAAACAATCAAGTCAGGTTTTCGTCCGATAAGCAAAAATCATCAGTTTCCGCACAGTAATTGAATGAACGAAAAAATGCTTTTAGTGTTGTCTATGACATGCAAGAGTATCCATCAATGACAGGCGAAAGTAAAGCACATTTAGGGGGAAAGGCATACTATCAGTTACTTGTTATCTGACCAGGGACGTATTGTTTTATACCTTCGTTGTATAGGCCAATTTTCTTAGGCGATTGTGTTTCGTGTTTAGGTCAGTCTACCAGTACGCAGGAAATCAACATCTGCAGATAAAATAAATTTCGAGAACATTTGGCCTAATTAAAGGCTCCAGGTCGGGTCTTATTTTGGTGGTTCTACTAACTAAAAAATAGAAGCTGTCCCTTCCAATGCTCAATAATTACTACGAAGATAACCAAGTGTTCACTACCATTTCACGAATGCCTTTCAGTTAAAAGACCTCCACCATCATCTCAACCAGAAACATATCGTTAGACGGGAAAAATCCTGCTTAAACACCGAAACTGGCATGCCCCTAGTGGAATTCGCTCATTATCTGTGTTTTTTAGGCAGAAGCCGGCCTTCTTGTATGTGGCCTCACAAGAAATTTCCTTTTTGTTACCTTTTTATCTAGAAGCTCAAATTAATGATGTTCGCGCTGCTCAACTGCATGGTAAACAATACAGTCCGAAAAATATTTATTCAAAGTCTTGCGAAGGCCTTTGAACAGTTTCGTTCAACAGCAAGCAGTGGACTTTTTATTTTGCATGACCTCTTTTATCTATTAAGTTATTTCCCTGAGCAGGGATCAGTCACTTCCATTTGGCACAAAATATGTTCTCTTTTCTTAAACAGGTGTATTTCATCAACATAGTACTGTATTAGGAGGCGGCGTACTAAGTGTCTTACTCCTAACACAAATGGCTACAAATTTATAGAAATTAGCTTACCCTCGCAACCCATCGTAGGACTTTGAACCCACCCACACCTGGCAGTAATATACATGGTCTTCAAGCGCGGAATTGTCGAACCTAAGCACAAGTCCGACGAAATGCCCAACCAGTCAACCTTGTGCTTTGAAATGGGCTGGATGCACACCAAACGCTTGGCGGGCTTTTGAAATTGAGCCGCCATCTTTTCTGCTCTCCATTCACATGTGAATCCTCTTATATGTACGTCGATTGGCCTAATTCACCCATTATATACTTGAATTTTAACACTATTTTGTTTATTCGAAATACAAAAAATGATTTCATCAGCGGACGACGCTGGCACTATTTTGAAGGAAGTCCAAATTGATAAATATTTTGAGACACATTCAAGGACGATTCTTCATGGTCAATGGAAGAACTTATTTTGCTGAAATGTTTGGAATTTTACTTTCAAAATAAAGCGTAGTTCTCTCTCTTTCTCTCATATCTGATTGTGCGTAGCGGGACTGTTGCTACACCCTGATGAGAGTGCCCTCTTCTCACGTACCAGCAGTAAATTGAGTGAACTTTCAAAACCTTGTTTGTGTTTTCCTTTGGCTGAAATCTTGTGATCCTAATTGGGTCCGGTGTTCAAGGTAATTGGGTCGGATTCGCAGTACGTGAACTTACGCGCAGTTTATTAATTTCAACACCGGATATCAGTATGCTCCACGCGGGTGACGTGTTGCGCACTTGACGCCCTCATAGAAACGGCGGATGTGTCAATGACGGGTGTAATGCGTAAATTAGATGCCTTCCGCAGCAGCAAAATGGTTGGTTAAGTGGTAGAAGCTGACATCACTAACTTCAGATTTGGTGAAAACGACTGCTGAGTCAGCCTAAGAGGAGAGGTGGCGTGTTGTCATCAGATGATGTGTCCTACTGTCTGGGGGGAGGTGAGATAGCACTATATTTACATCTAGTGTGCCGAAAGATATGTCGTTGCTGAGGTCTGTTTTAGCAGACATGTGGCCCCGGAAATAGGTTTCAGACGTGATTAAGTTGGAGAACGCATCAAACTGACAATTTTCAACGGTAAGGGTGTTTTAATAGGCCGAATACAAGGGTATGTGTTGAAGGCAGGATTTAAGGCTGCCAGCCGGCACTCAGGCTTACCGTTTATTTTGTTGACATTTTCGCAAGGTGACTTGTGTGCCACAACTTAATGAATGTCTTTTTGTGATTTTAGACTACCTGGTGGCAAGCATGGCCGCAAAAACACTTTGGGCACTTGGGTGTGCTCCGTTGTCACTAAGACACGCGAATGTATTTCAGTTCTTGTGTGGGTAACTTATTTATGGAACCCATGTTCACAGTGAAAATGAGACCATCCGCAACTGGAGAACACGCAACTGATGAAAAGTTCAGTAAGCGTTTCCGGTTTCGGCTATGCTTCGCACTTGTAGACGAAAGATTATAACTAGTCGGTGGGTGTTATGGAGTTGTATTAAGGCTCAGACAGCATATGTCAGGATTTATTTTCTTATTTACTCATCTGTATTTTAGTTCAGCTAATTCGACGTTAACACTAGTCATTATATATATTGTCGTTTCCTACAAAAAGCTTTCCTGTCTAATGCCTGGCATAGGATACAAGTTCAAAGACTCGGCTCATTCGCGTTGCTCACATGGACGAGTCTCGACGACACCTATACGAGAAGGGTTTAATTCAAGTCGGGAAATGACGGGGGGCCCTTAATTTTCCTTAACGAGATGGCTAAATGAATAATGGCGGACAGACTGCCTCTGAAATCAGTCACCCGATAACCTCATGGTGATTGCTATCAGACAGCAAAGCATTAGATGGAAGCGAGGCCTATCTTCACCAAAATTTCACCGACTAATATTTGGAAAATTACGATGTACAACCGTGCATGCCTCTCATAGTTCAACGATGATTGATGATCAGTCATAAGCAGTCTTTAGCATAAAGTACCCAATAAATTTTATGATAATGCATAAGGGTTAATTCTCGGTCGTTGCAATATGTGAGTGGGGTTAGAATCGTCCGAAAAACCTAAAACAGACAAGGCATTAAAATGATTAAGCTGGTGTAGCATTATGAGCTCTCTGGCTCCGGATCACAGTGAGAAAGTTATTTACTTGACAGCCCAGGACACTGTAACTGCATGAGAGAGAGAGAGAGAGAGAGTTACGGTTCCTCCAAGCGAGCTCAATCTTGCGCGTCTTTGAAACTGCCGAGCTCAAAACAAACTCTTTAAATTTGCGAACATCTCCTCTAAAAGTTGGGCTGATCGCAGTCAAGTTAGCCAACTGGCTGAACAGAGTACTCGTAACTTTGGCGTTGGAAACCAAGCCGGCGAATAGGCATTACCTTATTAGAAGCAATTACAAGATAAGAAAACAGGACTATACTTACCACAGCTTTTCGGGTTCATCCATGGATATAGCACAATGTTGCCCGCCTGACCCTGCACGTGTGGACTGGAAAATTTTCCGCTGGTTGAACTGTTCGGGGAGGCGTCGCTCAGGGCTGCATCGTTGGGCAACGCTCGATCACTATCCATTGGCGAGGTAGATCGGATGCGGGGCATTCCTGAGGTATAGCGGCTGTCCACACCGGGCAGAGGGTAGTCCTTGACCGCGCGTCCAGCCTCTCCGGGGAAAGTGGAGTCCAGACCGAATGTGCCCGGTTGAAGTATTCGCTGCTGACGATGAGCAAGCGGGCCACCCGGCGACATGGAGAAGCCCAGAGGACCACCGAAGGGTGTTATACTGGCAGGACTGCGTAGATGGGTCCCCATGAGTGAGGGTAGGCTGCCCATGCTGCCGAAAGAACTACGCGGGCTCTGGTCCACAGCGGATGCACCAGGGGTTCCGCTTGCTGAAACCTGCCGGTGCATGTAATGTTGACCAAGCAGATGATTTTGTTCTCGAAAGTGAGTGCTGTGTCTGGAGGCTGCAGCGGCCGCCGCCGCCGCCGCCGCCGCTGCCGAGGAGGGCGTCGGGGGTGACTTCAAATGTTCCTCCGTTTCTCCACCACCCCCACAGGAAGTTAGGAGGCTCCTTCGACAGTCATCAATAGGCGTGACACCCAGTTGATTCACCAGTGCTCGTGCGGCATTTGCTGCCAATAGGTAATCAAAGTCTTTGCTTGGTCCAGAGGGGGTGTAAGGTAGCATGCCCATCGGCGGTCTACCAGTTCCGACCCCAGGATTTGCGGGTGAAAATAATTCGTGCTTAAGAGGTCCTGCGGTGGATGCGACTGCGGCAGCAGCCACGGCTGCCGCAGCAACTTTATGGTGCTGGTCTTGTAGGTCAGTCATGTTTTGCGGCCAGTCACGGGGAACGTGGGAATGGGCTGCCGCCATGTGAAACGGAAGATCATAACCGTAGAGTTTTGAGGTAAAGCTAGCGCCTGTGTCTCCAGGAGGCTTTCGATGGGTGTCACGTTCTCCCTGGTCTGACTTCTTCTCCTGTTTAGCCACCTCTCGAAAGGCAATCAACTCCAGGGGTTCGCCGTTGGGCAGAAGACCACTGCGAGACGCTGCGGATGTATTCATATCGTATTCCGGCTTCTCAGCATGCCCAGTATGGAAGGATGAGGACATGAGCGAGCGTTGGAGAACCTCGTTGATGGAATTGGAGACGGGGAAGTTTCCCTGTGCCTCTGAGCAGAAGCTAAACGAGGCATCCACTGGTTGCTGGAGTGGGGACGGATGCATAGCGCAGCGTTCTGGCTGCATAAATGAGTACCGCGGATTCGCTGACTCATTTTCAGGTAGGGGGTAATTTGTCTGCATAGCGAGCATTTCAAGCCAGGAGACCGAAGTAGGGTCGGTTTCTGGAGCAGAAGCCGGCAGAGGGTCGAGTACTAATCTGTCGCCCCTCGTTGTGGTTATCTTCCTGCTGCTGGTCCCTGAGGGGATTGCATACACACTCTATGCACGTGACTCTTTGGTGATGTCTAGGCAGCTGCAGTTGTCTCTATGTGTAGGCCTGTCGATGGGGCCTGCGCGCGTTTAGATGAGAAACGGGACGCAATAAAAGTTTCGGTAATGGCTATTCGGACAAATGAATACGGGGTCGCCTGTAGTCCACGCGAATGGGGCAGCGCGGTCTCTACCACTTCGGCTTAAGAGAGACGGAGGGAGAGAGAAAAGTCCGCAAGACGAAGCCTTGGCAAACGAGCCAACAGAATTAGAGCTGACGTGCCAGTGTCCGAATGTCAGCAGGACGGGGCCTTGGAGGCGCGTCGGGGAGACGGTTAACCCTCACGTCACCCTCTCATAGCTGACATACGCAGGCGTCTGTGTGTGCGTGCGCGCAGTGTGGAGTTTAGCCGGGTAGAACGACGTGTGAAGGTGAGAGCAGAGGGAGAGACGGAGAGACAGAGATAAGAGCAGAGATACGAAAGGGCGCGTGCTAGCGCGTAAACGCCGCCCCTGCACACGGAGGCGGCCATAGGTTACCTGCAGACGCTACTAACGAGCCTTCTGCTGACTGGCCAATTACACGTGAGGGATGCCTCGCGCGCGTTATCGCGCAGCCTGCTCGACAGGGGTCTGTGGGCCTAGGCGAGAAGCTCGTCACCCAATCAGAAGCGTCCTGACCCGTTGGCTGATAAGACCTGCCACCGTCCTCTTCGTCAACCGCGCACGCGATATCTGGATCGTGAATCAACAGGCGGAGCTGCGATAATGAGGCTGTAAACTCGCAAACACTAAAATATGCCATTTAACGCTTTTTGGAATACATTCAAAAAAAGACCGAAGGTGTTTCATTTTGCATCCGTTGCGGCCTGACCTTTCTTCTACTAAGGGAATAATATACTGCAAGCAGTGGGGCGACATTGGGTCTGACGGTTCGAGCCGCGTCCCTGCGCTGCTCCCAAGGAAAGCCTTCCTCGTTTTGGCATGAAAAGTGTAACTCACTTTCAAGTGCAGTGGGAAATCGCTCGAACTTAACCATGTCCGTGCTTAAAGTCCCCAATTTGCGGCCATAATTATCCACCTGGGAAGCAAGTAAGGACATGCGTTTGAATAAGCTCTCTACCTGATAAATCTTTAAGACAACCAATTAGTAAATAATAAAGGAAAACGTTATATGGGTGCGTACTTTAGTATTGAAGAGTTCTGTGGATTAGCTTCGGTAAGAAGGCTTTCGAGTAAGATAAGCAATGGGCACTATTTAACCTTAGCTTATGCACCCGAGATTTCTGACTTTCGATTGAAATTGTTTCGAAAGTTGCACTCAGAATGAGCAGTTTTTTGAAAGTAAGCTAACTTATATCTCCTTTGAGAACATGTCAAAAGAGATTTTTTTGCAAGGGAAATGTGACTGCTTGAGTGACAGAGCTCTAATTTATGAAACGTTCGAATTTTTAAAAATCATGCTTTCCAGCAGCCTGAGCAGCCTCTAACCATGTCTCTATTCAAATATCCCCGATTTTTTGGAGCATGATTCAAGGCGCACCGGTTTTCAAAAAAATACTCAGTTGTTTAATGAATTGTAAGGCCGCTGAATAATAGAAAAAATGTCCGAACACAAAAAGTCAAGTAATTTGTGAACCATGACAATCTCCAAGCACGCGGCTCTTGTTTAAAACAAGCACATGGATTACATAGCTCCCTACACATCAAAATATTCTACATTTTCCTGTTTTGACCTTACAACTTGAAGATGCCTTAAGCATAAAAACAAATATAAACATGTGCACTATTTGAATAAGTATTTACTAGGGCTTATAGCTCAGCTGTCTGGAAAAGCTGTAATGGAATTTTGGCACTGCACGAAGTATGAAAACCTTTTGAGTATTTCATGTACTTTTTGCCGGAAAGTAACACGGAGAATATTTTGTACTTAAGGAGCAGCATATAAGCTTACTAGAAGTTTAATGTGCTAAGTCAGAGTCTTTTAGTACATAGAGTCAAATGAAAAAATCCTTAGTCGGATGATATGCAAGACTCAGGAAATAATGTATTTAGCTAACTGACCTCCGACATTGAAAGAAAGTACATGTGCCCCGTGTTGTAAAAGCTGAAGTACGCAGCCAGCTAGCGAATGCTTCTTTATGTGGGAGCTGTCTTACACACTCGACATGCATCTTACACATGCCACGGTCTTTCTGACGTGACACCTGCTTAGTTATCATATGAGTCACGTCTCATCTTTGGCTTTCTGAAAAACTGGCATTAATATTGTTCAAAATTACTTAACGATATAAAGTAATTGCTACATTTTTGGCAGATTTGGATAATTAATTTGGCCGACGTGTGAAAAAAAAACTCGGCGGCCTCAATGAAGCTCGAACCCGTAACGGTACTGGTAAGTCTTGTGTACAACTAACGCAGCCAGTGGATCTCGTGGCTCAGATGGTCAAAGTGTTGGTTGTACATAAATCTTTTCTTTGCTGTAGTGGGTTAAAATCGCACCACGGTCGCATTTTTTCACAATTGGTTCAAATGAATACCGAAGTTTGACATAAACAAGACAATATATACTCAATAAAAGGTCATAAGAGCATAAACTAAAAAACAATAATTTGTTTCTCAAACCATATGTATTGAAAATTTTCGAATATACGATCTGCTGGAATTTCAAAATTTCTTTTAGATGGTTTTAGGAATTTTCAAACTTCCAATTATGCGGGCTGCTGGGCAAGATCAGCAGTGGGGGTAACATGATTTACGCTTGAACGCCCCGATTTTTCGTCTTGTGCTTTATGGTAGTTCACACCAAGACATCGCAAATTCCCGGCTCAGTGATTTACCATATATATAAAATTAAAATTAAATTTAATTTCTATAAGCAGACCTCTTCACCAAATTCATAAAAAGATCAATTATCCTTAGCTATATCCAGTTCAGTGGTTAGGGAAATAAGCAAACGTAATCAAAGGAGCCGAAAATGTGTATCTTCAATGCTACGTTGGTCGCCACTAAGCGATGCTTATTTGTCTATCTCTACTGCGGCACCTGTAGGAAAAACTACGTTGGTCGCCAATAAGCGATGCTTATTTGTCTATCTCTACTGCGGCACCTGTAGGAAAAACTTGCATAGTTACTTCGCGTAAGTACATCCAAAAACGACAGCGATAATCTTCGTCAAAATTTCAACTTGCTAACAGGGGTCGTGAAGTGGAACGGCCCAGTGGATAACAGATACAGAAGACGCATATATTTCAGCCTCGCCTAGGTAGAACGATGCAAGAACTTACTGAAATATCCCTTTGGGACGCTTTACGTAAAGCTTGAGAGCGTTTTCTGTGTCTGAGATAATGTGCCCCATACTCTCGTCAAGAGTACACCAATTGTAACTTCGATATTTCCTTACAGGGAGACATAAATTCCTCTTTCCGTTACAGAATGTGCTAAGTTGCAAATAGAGATGGTCCTTCGGAATACAGCATGTGGGTGTTCAAGGCCATTACCAGACTCGTTCCTTAAATAACTCAGTGTTGAGAAAGATATTAAGTTTCTGCTTTTTCCAGTGATACTGTTAGACTTTGTGACTACTCTATCGTATGAAATTATTCGGTTACCGGGGCGCGGTATTCATTGATCTGAACTGATTTCTGAACACCATACTGGGACACGGAATATGTATCCTGGTATTACCAGTGGCCTTGCGCTAAATTTCTGAGAGGAATTAAGGTTAGAATTCCGGTTATTGTTAGGGCTACCGTTAAGCTTACGGTAATGGTTAGGACAGGGTAATCAGTACCCCCTAGAAGTAGACGCAAGGCAACCTGAAATACTGGATGAGCCTGAGTTTTGTTTTAATAAGCACAGCGTGGTATTTGTTCATCTGGACTGATTGTTGAACTCACAAGGGACGTTCTGTTTCACCGTACGGCCCCTAATTTTCTCAATTAAGCCCTAAGTTATGACTGACTGACTAACACAACTAAACTAGTTTCCTCTAACGCTATTAGTAACACTTCGTGCGCATGGATTGGCAAATCTTCACGTGAGGGCATCGATATGACTCTTGAGAAGGTACGATATACAACTCTTACTCTTTGCTACATCTTCGATAGGATGCAGTTAAAATTGCTATCTTTACTCTAGAAGACATGGTAAGAACTTGGGCAGCCCTTAGGAAGGTACATGCTCCATCTATACTCCTGGCAGACAACACAGTCGTTTAAACTAAACACTGTACCTCCACTCCGCAATGCCTAAATAAAAAAAGAAACATCCATATAAGGCAAAGAAAAGTGCAGATGTCGGAACTAACAAGCTCATCTTTCTGAAGTTTTGAATGCAACTAGGCGGCCGGAATCGGATGATATGGTAACACCGAACTCCGCAGTGCTTGCCCATCAAAATTCATCTGGCCACGAAAGCAGGGGAAGGCTCATTTTCGTGTTCTATTTCGCTCTTTAGGAGTAGTAACCCTACATGAAATGAAAAAGAGCAATCTGTAGTCATAAAGATAGGCACAATAAGAACACAGATCACTTGTCAAATGCCTGCGCAGGGCGTCACCTTCTCGTCATGTAGTCAACTAAAGAGCCACCTTGTGGCTAGCATGAGTGCCTATTATCCACAATACATCACATCTACGTTGGTGGTCTGTTCAGTAATAATGACATAATTTTAAGAGAAATCCTATGCCCTGAACGCTCGGACTGAGCCTTACCGCAGCATTTTTCATAAAGATGCGGTTAGCGGACTTTCTTCTGTGGAATGCAACGCTGGATTCCATCTGCTGCCCACTCTACAAGAGCTGGTTAGAGAGTCCGATGTCTGTCAAGTATAAGGGTCAGGTAGGGGCCATTAGATTAACACTTATGCCTCACAATAAAAAGAGATTCAAATTTAATTTAATGGGCAAACAAAGACGAAGCTCGGGAACCCTAATGAACACACTATCCATTTCGCCGTCCATAGATCCAAAGAAAATCGACTGATCCGTTACAGCTACTGAGAAACATAGGTGCTTAGTGTCGCAGGGCAAATCGTTGCTTAGATTCTGCTTACTCATTAGCTATTGCATATGGCTCCAGGGCTAGTACCGGAAATGCAACACAGCTTCCAAAATCGAGCATGCGACTGTAAATGCACTCTGTGTACAGCTCCCAAATAGGGGTATGATGAGCTCCGCTGCAAATATCTCTGAGACTCAGTTACAAATCCACCATGTAAGTCATTTCAAACTCAACCCACAGACTGTCATGGGTGCATTCCAGATAAACTACTTGGACCCCTAACTTCTAGCCTCCGTATGCTGTGTCCTTTCGTGTTTAAATAAATTATTGCCACCGCTACCACTACGGCACTATCCTTCTATAAAGCCGAGTTAAATTTTAAAACATAGGCGAGTTAGATGCAGTGGCACGGATCGGAAAGCGACAAAAGTCAATGGTTGGTAGCAGTTTCGACTGATTATGACTCGAACATCCAGCCACTACATCGCAATTCGAGGTTTTAGTCCACTGAGAATTCCATTGTCATACTTCAAAGGCATTCAGTTCACTCTACTGGAGGCGATGTCCAGGTTTAACCACCTGGCGCGAGACCTTTTGGCCGCACACCTGGTTTGTCAGGTCATTATGCTGTTCCTGGTCTCAGTGGCCCTTCTACGGATACGTAAGTACGAAGCGGTGCGCAGGGGATCACACAATAGGGGCTGGATGAAGGAGGACAAAGGCTGAGGGTTTTTGATTTCTGCCGGGGTTCCGATGGTCATTAGTGAGGACGGACGGAATAAATGGTATCCTTTACAAAACGCCTTAACAAGCTCACTTCAGTTTGAGTTGGGAGAGTGGACGGAAGCAGCTGTGCGCGTTAGAGGCTAGGGACGTCGCTCGGATATCGCATTAACAAGCACACCATAGTTCAATCATTCTGGTGGCCCAGAAACCCCAGCTGTTGACGGCGAGATCAAAGGCGCAATCTCTAGGGTCGTGCTTTGGTCAGTCCGTTAAATAACGTGCGGTCAGGTAGGAGAAAACTCTGTTGGGTATTTGGATAGATTGAAGTTGATTCAGCAGGACCTTCTGGATTCATTGCAGTTGTGGTATTAGAAACACTCATGTTTCGCGCAGGCGCGCAGTATAGTCAACATGGACGTGGCGTTCCCCTATGTATCCTTATTTAGTCCCGATAGCGGGCATTTCAGTTAGGCATTGTGGCTACCGCTCTGGAGTTAATTTAAGTTGCTGGATAACAGTCGGTGACCAGTAGTCAAGAGTGATATTGAATGAAAACAGAAGTGTAGGAGCAGATCATTTCTGACATATTCGTTGTCAACAGTCAACCATGCATGGAAACCGGGCTAGGAGGACCTTTTGGTTCCAACCGAAACTGAATCGTGAGTCAATTTTTCCATCATCGAACCACGGACTGAACTATTAATGCAAATGGCCAATGCAGTCCAGTGAAAGTCCCGCATATGATAGGACTGGGGCCGGATGATGTTCAAATTAGCCACAAATGGCCCCTTCAGTCTTCGTTAATTTGTTAGTGCTTCTTCTCAATGGTATAACCACTGCGCCCGCTGTCAAATCTCTTCGGCGGTGAGTTGCGACAGGCAACAAGACGGAACATAAATACCCCATAGTACCTTAGACTCAAACCACAACAAAGCATTTTGACGATGCGAAATCCCGTTGGGCCGACCAGAATCTCCTCTTGAGTGTATTTGTCCTCCCGAACAATTTTTGTGGTGCATACATCAGATTTGTCCAAATCAATAGATGGTCAGGACTAGGACTTAAGGTTATGAAGTAAAGTTTTATGGTTAGGGCTTGAGTTTTGGGTGTAGACCTGCTGTTTTGGGTGTAGTTTTGGGTAGTAGTTTTGTATAGTAGTATTAGTAGTAGTAATTAGTAGTAGTATTAGTAGTAGTATTAGTAGTAGTATAGTTTAGTAGTAAAGTATAGTAGTATAGTATAGTAGTATAGTATAGTAGTAGTATAGTATAGTAGTATAGTATAGTAGTATAGTATAGTAGTATAGTAGTATAGTATAGTATAGTAGTATAGTAGTATAGTATAGTATAGTATAGTATAGTAGCAGTATAGTATAGTAGTAGTATAGTAGTATAGTATAGTAGTATAGTATAGTAGTAGTATAGTATAGTATAGGCAATCTGTTGCCTACCCGGCCCCTCGGCTCCCGTGCTTTCAGCCCATTTACAGTCTACTTACACACTGCCTTTTAGTGTTTATGCTCTCTTTTCATTAGACCTTATTTTTAGTAGTCAAACAACGCTAAGAGTTATAATGCTGTTTTTATTCATTCGTTTCCAGAATCCTTGGTCTACCCTTGCCTTTTTCCTCACGCGTAAGCTAACATGGAACCTTGTTTTGCGTTTGCTCATTGGCCTTGTATACCAGATACTTAAGATTACGGCTTTCCCTGAAAAGGTCATCAGTGCGTACGATCATGACTCTAAGAAAGTTATTCGTTGCAAGCACCACCTCATAATTCACAAAATCCTCATATTTGCTATGATAGTAGCCATGCTGCAAGACCTCACCACAAAAGAGCTCCCCAATTTACAAATTACTACCTTCTGGGTGCATGAGATCTTTGACGGCCACGACGACCACTAGTTAACCCCCGAATTCCACAGTCTCCAAGTCTTACCATCAATCAAAACACTTTAGAGACGACGACATCACGGGTTGTCGCCGGTGCTCGGTTAAATGATCCGATCCCCACCACCATCAGCAGCTGCTGCTGTCACCATTCGCGAAATTGCTCCATTCTATCTTCCCCTCCCCTCACCTTCAGGTAGACGTCTAACTGAAACCAATCAACTTCTTGCTCCCACTGGCTCCTGAACCTCTTAATGGGGCGGGGAGTGGTAGATGGAGCTCGGAGCTGAAGGCGTGGCAAGTTTATAACTTTGGCAGATGGGCAGAAGGGGCTTTAGGTTAATGATCCAGCCATGGCAACCAACACCTTATGACTACACCGTTGTCAGTTTGCCAGCTTAATCAAAGACGAGGTCTAAAATCGGGACCTTTGTGATTACTGACGCGTCTGGTTACCCGCTGCACTTTGCCTACCCATTGAGATAATGCTGGTAGGGAGAGAGAGAGCTTTTGTTAGACATGCCAGTTACTGCAGTCGCCATGTTGCCTGGCCGCCGAGAACAAATTCCACAGAGTTCCAGCCATGTGGATCGAACTTACAAGCTTTCCTTGATTCTCCGAATGGCCAAATGTATTGTTACTCAAAACGTTAAAATCTCGGCACCGTGTACAGTCAGGGTGACACCGCTATACGTTGCAGTCAATTTTCCGAAAGAATTGCTCAGTGGGCTCAAATACTTCACCTTCGCAACTTGAGCTGTATACAGTAGATGAGCACTGGTAAACGGATATAATAAGGATAGAGTTGTCGGGGTCGGATGTGATATTAAAATTTTAGAGGAATCGATCTGATCCGAGTAGGGCGTTGTTGTAAATACCCACCAGTAGTATAGGTCACCTCGCGTTAAATTCCGGGTAAGTGTCGGTATTAATGCAAGGGCTAGGGGGAGCGAGGAGTAGTGTGATGGTTAAAATTAGGACACCGGCATAGTTACTCTCTGGAATTTAGCGCAAGCCCACCGGTAATACGGGATGTCCCTATTTGCGTGTTCTACCGGGGTGTAGTGTTATCCATTCCCAAACTGGTCCTGAATAAGAGCCATTATTTGTGCAAACATATCACAAATAAACATGAAATTTATAATAAATCTAAAACCGCAAAATTTTTAGGATTTCCTTTTTAGCAGAGGGGAATAAAAGTGCCAAAAAGTATATCAGTTTTGTTCGTAGAGGATTTGCACCTCATGAGCATGCCAGCGTCAATGCGCAGGATGCAAGGTTGTAGCCGCGCAGGAGAGCCGTCAAGTTGATTGGGCTAACGCCCAGAGGAAAGACAATTTACTTTCTTAACAAAAACCAAAAACTTCTATAATGAAGTGCTGAGGTATTTTATATACATTAAAAGGCTTTCAACAACCGTCTTATTTGCAATAAAACCCCTCCTTATGCAGGACTTTGAGAGGTCTTTAACGTTCGAGTAAACGGCAGCGAAACTGTCACTACTAAAGCAAATTGAACAGGGTGTTTCTACAACGAACAGTGCATTCGGCTTAAGCACTTACTCTGAGTACAAAATACGTAAAGGACACTGACCCTCGCAGTCGCGAAGAGGATGTTCGTTTTTTTCTAACCTAGAAACCACTAAAATAAAGAGGTACTTTTCAAACAGGTGTAGGCTAATTTAAAGCCAATGAACATATTTAACCGTTATTCCGCTGTTCAGGGACGAAGAGCGTTCTTGTTTGCATTTACTGGCGTTCAAAAATATGTTCACCCTTTCTCGCTTAATCATATTCCATGCAGTAAAAAACAAGTGACATGGCCTTCAGGCTCTCCCCAAAATGTCACGCCTCTGAAAGCCTTCTGTAGTTAGAGAGGAATAATTCGATGTACCTAGCTTTTACCGCTAGCAATTTTTATTGGTAGGAATATTACACGTTGTTGGGCAAAAAGTAAATATCGCATAACAGAAAACAATTTTTTGCTGAGACGCACATCCGGGAATATTGATTTTACGTCCACCTAATATGCCTCCCTTGACAAAGCGGAGAATGCCCAAGAGTGTCTTTTCACGTTATGCTTTAATTCTCTCATAGGCTGATGAGCACTGATTAACTCTGTCCAAGTATCGGTTAACTGAGAACGAAATGTATCAACACGATCAATAGGTCAGATGAAATATGCCGAACAATACTGGTATCTGTTGTTAGCAATCGTAACATGTACCAATTTCACATTAGTTATATATGCTTGCTAAATGGTCTTCCATAATGGAATATTTGACAGCTTATAAAACAGCCTAATGGATATCGATCGAATCTTTTGATCAGACTATTTGTAGTGGAATGGACCAGGGGGATCGACGATATTCACCGTGCGACGATGCTCTCGATGTTCATCGTGTGCATGACAGCATAGTGGGTGCAGGAGGGTTACTTGAACTTGAATTAGTTTATAATGATAGTAGACCCGGACGGCATTTATCGCACTCTCTTCTTTCCTGTCCATCTGGCCCGGTAGCAAAACAGATTCAGAACGATCGAAGACCGACTCATGTGCAGTGCCCGAGAAAACCAAACAGCCCGTCTATGCGTGCCACACACCATTTGGTCCCTACCAAATGCACCAGATTTTCACACAATACGAAACAATGCAGCTTGGATCTTTTCTGAGTAGTAGTGCTAGATATGCCACAGTAAGAAGGAGCCATTGAGCTTGACTGTTAGTTCTCTGGCCAATCACTGCACGTACACACTCTACTGACCACGATGACCCACCTACGCAGTCAGTTGGTAGCCTTCCAAGTCGCCTGTAGCGCGTCTCGGTAGAGTCAAGCGCGTCCGATTTATTATGATGACGAATGCTATAGACAGAAAGACATTACTGACAAAGACAAGGAAAACTTTAATGGTCATTTCTGGCTTATTAGCCGTCAGTGGCCAGCCTCGCACCACTCCAAGCTTAAGAGCGAGTTCTAAGGTACAACGAGATGAACGTGTTCCGCAAAGCGATCGGTGAGCGCCCGACTACCACTGTTTATAAACCCAATTGCAACCGGCAGGACAAAGAGCCCGTGGTTCAATGGGTAGAGCGTTAAACTTCTATCCAACAGGTCCTGTGTTCGAGTTTTGAGTTTTACAACATTTGGGGTTGGACATGGCTGGCTGGTGACGGTTAATAAACCAGAAATAACCGTTCCAGTCTCCCTTATCCTTTTTCGGTACCGCTATTCTGTTTATAATATTCAAGCCACTGTGCGGTTGCTGGCGGTGCTCGAGAGTGAGTCTTAACGGGACGATCTGTAAGCCCCCCACCGCCACCACTAAAGTGCGGTAGGGGTGGAGCCCCCAGTGTCGAATTCGCTCTCTCTCTCTCTCTCCCTCCCTCTCTCTGTCTTCCCCTCCTTACGCATCAGTGGACTGCTCGAGCCCGTCAACCGCCTGTTGCAAGGATTGGGTGCAGTGACAGGCAGCCAGTTTACATGCACCACGCATGACTTGGTTAACATGGCACGCCCAAGATACACAAAAGAGCGGGCAACACACCTGCATGAGAGGTGCTCATTCCGAGTATAGAGTGGATGCTGAGGTGCGGGTATGTGGTATAGGGGGTGTTTGGACTGGTGGGGCGAAGTGTTATGATGGTGATTTGAATGAATCGTTATACCACAGATTTATCTTAGTGCGCATATGGCCGAATGAGCCTATGCGTTGGCCCAATGTCCGTTGGCAGTGTGCGCAGGTGAGGCGAGTGCGATGTATGTGCGGGTGTGTTAGCACTCTTGGTTCACAATTCTCAGTGTGGTCGATGCAAAAGTCATTGACCAAGCCAATGCCTGATATGAAGGTGTGGTCGCAACGGAGACAGATCGGTAGTAAACCCGTATTTTTGGTGATTGGGGCTGTGGTTGCGGTGGTTGGCAGGGCATCACAAATGACCCTACAGATAATGGCTGGGTTGCTAGCAGTCGGTTGGGCACCAGTTGTCTACTTATCGGTGGTGATGGCCGTCGTCACCAACATGGCCATCATGGGGGCTGATCTAGGGGGTGAGAGTAGAGGCGCTTTCAGAGGTGGTAAATAAGTTTGCCGTGCTGTTGTTGCATTAGTTTCAGAGATGTCCGAATAGGCCGATCCGTGCACTGAAAGTCCGTTGTCAGCATGGGAGCGGTGAAGAGGGCTGGCTGTTGGAGTGTTGGCTCACGAGACTGGACACTTTGGAGCCATTTTTGCCTTGACAGCGGCTATCCATAGGTTCACCCATTCCGTCGACCCTGGGCGGCGGGAATGCATTAAGTAAGACAAATGGTTCAAAACAGAGGTTCGGCGGGCAGAGGTAAGATGACATTACTTTTGCCCGATAATTGTTAGCCCGATACTCATTTTTGTCAGAGCCAAACTTTTGAATTTTGGCAACTACCAATGTCTAAATTCCCGTGTTCCGTGTGGCTAAGTGGCTCCACCTACCATACAGGCAGAGCCTAACCAGCCTATTCTAGTGGTTCGACCAACTGGAAACATTGGCACATTTAAGCAAATCTCAGAACTCCCTGTGGCCGGCGCGGCTTCTCTGATGAACGATGAATGCCTAAGTGCCGGCATTCTCCACACCCCTCCTTCGTTCAGCACCACGTTACTTGCGTTGGAGGAGTCAGCTCGCGGCCGATCAGAGGAGAATCTCGTCGGCGCCATGGATTGAGTCAAAGTTGTTTTACCTATCTGACTCACGGTGTAGTACCTATTATTAGCCAAGCCGGCATCAGTATCTGCGTATCAGGATACAAAGCCTTCTCTACGGCCGGTTAATGTGAGTCGGTGTAATAGGTCGTGCACGTAAACGCCTTATGTGAAGAGTCATGAAAAGCCACTGAAAGGAAAGTAGGCAAATCCAGACTTGAAAAGCCTACCTGCGGCCGAATTCTTTTATGTTACGGTTCATTCGAGCTCTGTTGAGAAAAACGAAACAGACTATTACTGCAGTAGTGGGAAGCGAGCCAACATGTGCATGGGCGAAGACCTTAGGTGAGGGAATTAGGGGATTGCATCTGTGAGGATAAAAGTACTCCTGGATATCCACCAGTCCCAAAAAGGTAGCTGCAGTGCAAGAGAGAGAGAGAGAGAGATTGCTGATTGGTTGGCAGAACAGAACTGCACTAACCCATAACATACTGCGATAAGTTTTAGGTTTTAGAGGCGCTGGAAGTTGACTGAATTTGGCAGCTAGCTAGATGGTTCACTTGACGCCTGGGTTGAGGAAGGATCACTTAAGTTGCAAGAAAATGCTTGAGCAGCCTGACCTTAAAGGGTGTTGAAAAAACGTTACGACACCTGTGCGCCTGGCCAAAAAGGTCGAGGTTTTACCATTTGGTTATAAAGTCATCGTATTTTTTGCCCATAGGATTTAAGGGAATCGAGCAGCGGCTTATGGTGAACGTGTTTGACCGCCCGACCAGATGGCAGTCGGTGCGTCAGGAGATGACTTAAGCACACAGTGAACTGTTGCCAACTAAATCAGTCGCCGACATGCACTAAAACTAGAGATATGTACAAAGCACAGGATTGGTGTCAGCACAAAATCCTACTCAGACTATTTAAACAGAAGTCTAGCAAATACTCGCAGAGAAGGAAATGTATTCACATGCCTAAAGCTGCGCCAAAGCAACTGTCTGTCACACAACATTTCTAAACAGTAGAAGTTGTCAGGTTGAAATATTTTAAGCAGAGAGCAGGCAAAACTACAGTAGATGCGCTATATCATAAAATGTTGACCGAAATTCTAAACTTTCTGTTAAAGTAGAAAGAATTATTAAGGTGGACTTGCAATGTTAAGCATATTGCAGCATAATGTCCTGGAAACACTTCAGCCTGTAAAATGAATATTCAAGTATCATATATTTTTTTCCATCCTATACACTTATAAATTTGCATATATTTTATGAAAAAATGCCTTTAATATTATGGCTTTAACTCATTTGGTGACAACTTACGTCTTCTTCAGATTTCATACTTGACAAAATGGCATTTGCCGGTTTTGAACCCGACCTACCTTTATACCTACCTTCGAGATTTAAAAACTTCAAGGTGCATATTTTTTTGCAGTGAAAATCATAAAATTCTATACGTTATTAAAGGGTATTTTACAGGGCACATAAAATATTGTGGTGGACTTTGACCATTTCGTATATTTAGGAAGCAACCTTCATAAATAAGCCGGCATCCTGACGTGATTGCAATATCTAGGATTACGCCCCATGATACTTTATATTACGATCTTTTATAAGTAATTTTTCTAGTTAAACATGCATTTTAGAAATTCGGTTAATGTTTCATGAAATAGCCCATCTAGCCCATCAAGTTAGAATCTTGCATATGAGCGCAGCCTGTAATTAACGGAGTTCTCCGTTCCAGTTAATGGTTGCTTGCTTAAATTTATGACTACTCAGTAAAACAAAGCAGAACACTCTTGTTGCGTTCTGCAATTCAGTTATTTTATCAAAGTTTATTTTCACATGAACTGAGAATCGTCTTTTTTCGTTTTTTTTTTCATTTTTACTCAACCACCTTTGCATGTCTTTTCTGATAAGGTCTGTACACTGACATTCAAGATGCTCCTTACTGTTTGCTCATTATAATTATCTCTTCTTCACTGCCAAATCAACCTGAATTAAATATACATTTTGAGTAGAATTATTAAGGATTCCTCAGCAATTCAAGTCTTCTAGTAAAAAACTGCTTATAGGGAGTGCGTTTATTTAAATGCCAATTCACCATTGGGGACTTTGACCGATTACGTCAATGAGGTTGACGTGGTCCAGCCTGTATGCACTTTTACTTCCCAACAGGCCTATGAGTTTTCAGCATTCACCGGGGGAAGCTATATCCATTTGAGTGCAAATAGGTCAAAGGTATTTGGGGTTTATTGCTAAAAGTGGTATCTACTTGTATCCTGGACACTTGTGTGGCTCACTGCATCGCTCGCACTAACTAGTTAGGTTGCGTAGAGGGAACAAGATTTAGATGCTTGCTTCTGAATACAAAGAGGGGAAGTTGATATGTTTGCAGCGTGCAAATATCAATAGAGTCTATAGCATCCAAGTATTCGGGGTGGAATTCAATTTTACCCAAAATCTCTGATAATATAATCCGTGCTTAAGGATGTGTTTCCGAAAGGGCGAAACAGGGCACTTTTTAGTCATTTCTCGTTAATGACCATGTTCTGAGGAAAGAACCTCTCGGCAAATGGAAGACCTCGCGTTTTAAGGCAAGTAAGGCTATTTTGCTGCTTTGGATTTTTTCCCATAGACGAGTTTGAAGCTTCTACCAGCCGACCAAATTTAGCTGAAATAAAGGCCTGTGGATGGCTAGACGGTGGGTGAGCCAAATGCTGAAAACGTAGTCTAGCGTTTCCCCCACCTCGCTCACACACCCGTAGTGCCTTCCCCCCAATTTAATAGGTTCCCGGAGCACTCCTATTGGCCGCATCGCAGGGCTGATTGAGGAGAATAGGCTCAGCCATAAATTGTTGTAGCAGTGACACCAGTCTTTCCCCACCACATGGTGTTCCCGCAGCCTCCGAGAAAGCCCGATGTACATGCAAATCCCATCAGTAACGAAGTCGCCGATGGACAGCCCTTATTAATCTGACTTGGTCTCTACCTAGAAAGCCCAGCTCACGCATTGACCTCAAGAGGTGCTCTCTCCGACCTGATATAATACCGATCTTCCGGGTAGAGATAGGAGTGGAGACTGATGGTGAGTTCCGAGACCTAATGCCTCGTTTTATCTTTGAACTTGTGGAAAATCCACTGACATCTCAGAAGGAACTCTTATCACAGCGCAAAAAATAGTGAATCCGTTGATGTTGCTATTTTTCGTAGCTCTGGCGTTCGTCTATGCTAGACAACTTATCTCTATCGATGAATTCATCTTCGGCAGCAGGAAAACACCTTTATAATCCTTTAAGCTTGAATCGTTTTACTTCGTTACTGGGCATCCGGCCTTTTCGCAACCCATTGAAAATGAGATTGGATGAGTTGGGTGAATCTCGTTTGAGTGGAAGCAGCCTCGATGGCTTCATATTCATGCCTCAAACCACCTACAGAGAGAAGCAGGGGACGGTAGAGTGGCAAAGGAAGGCATGGTATTTGTAAAATGTACTTACGTTGACGCAGTGAGCTTACTGATTTTAAAGCTTATGGCTGACCCCCATTTTTATATTAAAAGTACTCACAATTATCTGGAGCAGGAACAGTAAGAGAAGGAATAAATTGTAAGAGTGGGTGATCATCCCGGCAATGATGGCATCTGTAAGAAGTGTTAACTACTGACAACAGTGGTAGAGCCGAAGTCTTCTCAGAGTACTTGGTGCTAGAAGGGAAGATAAGCATGTTTAGCTGTTCTGTTTTAAGTCGACGAATAAATTGAAGCAAAGTTCTACATTGAAGTGCAATAATGTCACTCCGTAGGTTGAGAGATATTTATTAGCTGGAAGACCACCGAAGCAATGCTATTTTACTACTTTACTTACATACGTTGGTGAGCATAGAATATTACTCAACCCAGACCCTGAATCGTCTCAGTCTTAGGATGCACAGAATGAAGAAAAATATGATAAGAAGACCTTCTTATGATACTGTCTTCAGCCACCAAGAATCGGTTTGATACAGAAAATGTGAACTTCATTAGTGAGATTCCAGATCATGCATTTCGCAATAAAAGAGACAGCACTTCCCTTTTATTATCTTTCTCCTATTCCCCGGTTTTGTGAACGGCCGATAGCTGATGCATGAAAAAGAGGACTTAGATGCCAATCGCATCCCTCGATTAAAGAGGAGTCTAAAACCGGAATAGAAATTTATCTCGATTCGCACTGCTGAACCGCATTTTTAGCAGAATGACCAGACTGTTCGCGTGTTCATAGGCATGCATGCCTATGAGAGAGACCAGTGCTTTAAATGAGAATGTGATGTGGTTGCTGAACTGCTCAGGCAATTCGAATATGTTGCTGAGGATGTATTGATCCGCTGTCGCCTACTTACTGTAGGTGACACGACCTATGAAAATTCGTAGCGCATGGGCCACCCAAACCACACACCCAAACTTTTAAAGCATCATCAGAACGAAAGTTCTTAAAACGAAGGCAATTTTAACTGCCAAATAACTACTTAAAGTTGAGCAGATTTCTGTGGGAAGGATTCAGCAGATTAGTTGGCCAGCAAACGTTTCCTTTCAGTGACTTCTCATTACATGGAATCACACAAATTACGAAGAGGTGCATATTACATGTCACTTTGCTATGGGTAAATATAGCACTAAATAATCAGTGGAAGTGAAACAAAAGGATAGATAAACGAAAATGCAGAATATGCAGAGTCACACTGCTTCGTTTATGGTTTTATCATCAGTAATGGAAATCGACAGGTTGTTTATATATATGGAGTTGACTGTGTAATGATACGGCATGAAAGGAAGCTTTTACCGTAAAAATTTCCTTCGATCAGTGCGAAGCGGTAATGGGTCGGTAATGACCCAGCAATAAAAATCGATTGGCAGAGAAGCTAAAAATTCCCTAAAATCTCTGATTCTACTCAGTATCTTGAAAAAGTTTACTGCCCTTTTGCGTTCTTGAAGGCCACCGCTAACATAGTCGTCCTTCCCGATGTCGATGAAAATCCCCCCACCGACGACCGTCAGATTGACTGTCACGAAATTCGATGGTGAACCAAACTGCCGGAAATCGACAATATTAGAAAGCAGTAACTGGCACAGTGCGTTCCACTGGGAATTTCTTGTGGTAAGGCTCGGTCATGTGAAACCCACCCCCTTCGACGGGGATGGGGGCTACGAACACCTCGCAATACTGGTGACTTTGCGCTTAATTCCAGGAAAATTAGGGTTAGCGTTAAGGTAAGGGATAGGTTAAGGTAAGGTTAGGAGTAAAAGGAGATTTAGGGTTATGGTTAACCTGTAGGTTGAAGTTAGCATTAGGTTTGGGACACGGGAACCGGCACCCTTCCTGAAATTTAGCACGGAGGGGAGGCATTCCCATCTTCCTGTCCTGGCGGACACAGGACCAATTCCGACCTTTCACTTCACACGTGAAACGCGAGACCGTTTTTGTCGATTTATCTAGACCGAAATCTCATCATAGAATTAAGTATTATCAAAGGATGATGGCCAGTGATTCATAGATGCCGTGAGATTTAGAAGGTGTCTTCTAGTCAGTCTGATACTATAAAATGGTGCTGCCCCTGGCTGTCGTAATGAAGGCCAAATTCCGTCGGTCGCTTCCTTCAGACGGAACACTAACTAATATTTCACGTGGCACACGTTAATGTTAGTGTTTGATGAATAAATCGTCGTTCTGTCTTGCTGTGGACAGAGTTGGTCTGTTCTATTTATTTTTAGGCCCACTGCTCTCATCATTACTTCCCCGCACAACAACCTTAATAGTAAGGAAAATACGTTCTAAGCCCTCATATGGTAACACTCCGGCCATCAATTTCAATATCTGTCAAAAGCAGACAACGGACAAATTTCCGAATATCATTGATGCTCGGCGCCATAACGAGGAGTATCAGCGTGCCGGGCATTTCTTATATATTCGTTTATATTTTTCAATCACCAGGTCGGCGAAACAAACCATTATAAATCAACCTTATTACCAAGTTTTATGGTACAAAGTACTATCACTGTGCAGTTGAGAATTCTTAAACCTGAATCGGTTTTCGTCCCTACAAAAACCAGTCCGTTAGTCCCAGCAGACATTTGCTGCAGACTTTTCGGATTCCGGTTCACAGTAAAACGTGCCCTATCCCCCCATTGTCATGGGAAATTTCCCGGATAGTATAAGACGTAGGTATAAGTAAAGAAGAAGGTTGTTCCTTCGCCGGAATAATCGCTTTATTCGTCTGAGCTTTCGAACTCTTACTTGAGTTCATCGTCAGAGATAAGACAGCAACAAAATCGAGTAACATTTATAGGGGGCAGGAGCCAATCAGACACCAGTGGCACCAGTCCGGAGGTGACTACGCAGGGCCCTGTATGCCAGCGCCAGATCGATAAATCGATTGACCGAGTTCGCATCGAATACCGAGGCTTCAATCAATTCTCGGCTTGTCTTGCTTCTGGCGTGAGCGATTATCGTCGTGGCTGCAACGGTTTAACTCATGACCTGTTTCGTAGGTGTGGGCAGCCACTTGTGATAAGCCGTCACCCTATCTCACAGTCAGCTTATGCTCGTGTATTCGCGATCCAAGTCCAGATCCAGTCTGTCCTGTGCAGTTACGGCAACAGTCTTAGCCCGGGATGCGTTACACTACCCCCGACTGCTCATTAGGATTTAATCGGTCCTTGATTCTCTTGACCCTGCTGTGCATGGTAGCTTAGGGTTGGTGAGCGATTCCGACACCTAGTCCCACAGCAATGCGCTCGGTCACTTCCGATACGTCCTTAATGAATGGCATCGCAGGGGTTGGTTCTGGTTGGGTCCTCCGGGGGCGAACACGTAGGCATCGGCTTATGAACGCCTTCGGATAGCCATTCCGCATAAACTGGTCGCGGAGGTAACTGGCCTCACATGCTTTTTCCTCCGGGTCGCTGCAATGAGTCTGGATGCGGTTGAACAGTTTTCTCACACAGCTTCGTTTGTGAGCCCCCAGATGGTTGCTGTAAAAATTGAGAAGCAGCGTGGTGTTCATCGCCTTCCTGTAGACAGCCGTTTCTATTTCGCCGTTTCTATTTTCGCCTCAAGGAAGGGGAGCTGCTGCTCTATTTTCTTCTTCCCTCATGTATTGTATATCTGGGAAGATCGAGTAAAGTTGATCATGGAAATGCCCCTGGCCCTTATAACTGTTGCTCGTTTTTGTTGCCGTTTTTTATCTCTGACGATGGACTCCAGTAAGAGGTTGACAGCTCAGGCGACTAAAGCCATGACTCCGGCGAACGAGCAACCTTCCTCCTCCTCCTCCTCCTCCTCCTCCTCCTCCTCCTCCTCCTCCTCCTCCTCCTCCTCCTCCTCCTCCTCCTCCTCCTCCTCCTCCTCCTCCTCCTCCTCCTCCTCCTCCTCCTCCTCCTCCTCCTCCTCCTCCTCCTCCTCCTCCTCCTCCTCCTCCTCCTCCTCCTCCTCCTCCTCCTCCTCCTCCTCCTCCTCCTCCTCCTCCTCCTCCTCCTCCTCCTCCTCCTCCTCCTCCTCCCTCCTCCTCCTCCTCCTCCTCCTCCTCCTCCTCCTCCTCCTCCTCCTCCCTCCTCCTCCTCCCTCCTCCTCCTCCTCCTCCTCCTGCTCCTCCTCCTCCTCCCTCCTTACTCCTCCTCCTCATCCTCCTCTTTTTATTCTTTTATTCTTTTTTTCTTCTTTTTCTTCTTCTTCTTCTTCTTCTTCTTCTTGTTCTTCTTGTTCTTGTTCTTGTTCTTCTTCTTCTTCTCCTTCTTCTTCTTCTTCTTCTTCTTCTTCTTCTTCTTCTTCTTCTTTCTTCTTCTTCTTCTTCCTCTTATTTACTTGTACGCACACCTGTAACGCGAACATTTGCCTCTCTTCATGGGTTTTTACCCTAACAAAAGTTTGAAACGAACAATCCCTCAAAAATACTTCACACCTCAACTGTCCTTAACAAGCAGAAGTGACAAATGTTAATGTACAAACTAGTCACCATTCCGATTTCGGCCATCATATTTCATGAATGGGTTACCTAATGTAAATCAGAGTATTGCTTTATTCGGATATGAGAAGGCAGAAATATTAGTAGGCCGAATATCTAATGGTTACTTCTGAGAATAGTATCAAACTATTTGTACAGTAAAACAGCCAAGTTTGTAGAAATGACCAGTAAACGGTATTTCGTAAGAAGTCCAGTTAGAACCTCACTGGCATAGACATTATAAACTAACGGGGCCAGGACAGTTAAAATCGGTACAGCAGGTATGCGAACCATCCACAAATGCATCAACTGTATGGAACCCAAGTCAATAAGGAAGAGAGCATCAGTGGTTAAATCGGTGCCATCTGAGGGTAATCTCCCATAAAATTGTTCACTCGTCCTAGTTACTGAGTTGAAATTGAAGGACAGTTGGTAAATCTTACCAGTACGCCCAATTAGCCCACTTAGTCATTTACTAATTAAGCAAGGAGGCCTAGTATGGTAGCCCAGTCAGGACACGGGAATAAAACCATCCGCAATGCATGTGGGTTTGCACCTAATTACGAGAGCTTAATTTTAAAGATTATGGTGAGGATTATGGCTATGTTTTGGGTTAAGTTTAAGGTTAGGGTTAAGGTCAGACTTAAGGTTAGGATCAGGAGTATGTTTGGGGTTCAGGTTTGGGTTCGAGTTAGTTGTAGGGTTTATGTTTAGGGTAGGGCTAGGGTTAAGATTAAGGTTACACTTTAGTTTTATGTTAGGGTTAGTGTTAGGGTTAAGCCACGGGAATTTTTA
This sequence comes from Schistocephalus solidus, assembly GCA_017591395.1. Taxonomy (NCBI): domain Eukaryota; kingdom Metazoa; phylum Platyhelminthes; class Cestoda; order Diphyllobothriidea; family Diphyllobothriidae; genus Schistocephalus; species Schistocephalus solidus. The sequence continues at coordinate 14,566 of WEDG01007684.1, read as the reverse complement.
CCCTTCCCAACATTTACCTCAAGGCCACTTATGTCAAGTCCACGGGGGTTCCTTTTGGCATGGCCTGAGGAGGCAGCCATACAAGTCATCCTTACATCTAATTACTCTTATTTCCCTGTGTCTGCCACAGAAATAACTCTAGCTTTTTTCCCCTCAACACAAAAAAGCTTGTTGTGTCTGCGAATCTAAGTATAAGCGAGGTACAGCCAAAACGCAAGGGTCGTTGAATGCCATTTCTTTCTTCATGAGTCCACAGTATAAAATCCTGGTCTGGAGATTTGAGACTGAGTTTGAATGTTCTTTGAGAATATGGGCCAAACGCTCAATTCTTAGCTCTAACGGCTTAGACACTGATGGCCGCAATCAAGGATAGCCAGTCAAGTGGACCTGGATCAACTCTTTCCTCCGCCCCGCCCCCCGTGTACTTGTAGGAAGGAGCAGGTTACTTCTGTTCTGAACAAATGGTCACACAACAAAGGTTTTGGGTTAAAACACCAAAGCGAACCATAAATAGCATCCTCCTTCATTCATTGTGGTCAGTGGAATGATCCCGGCACATTATTTACACACTCGTATGCAAGTGGAGGTGGGACCTCGTGACGCAGGTGGCTAGAGCGTTGGCTGTACTTAAGCCGTCCCCTTGCTTTAGTGGGCTCGAGTTCCACCGAGGCAGCCGAGTTTTTCACAATTGGGTTGAATAAATTATTAACATTTATTAAAACCCCTAATTACTTACCTGCGTCCGGTGGATTCTAAATTGATCGTTTAGGGATCCTGCATGGACATTCAACATACTTGCATTCGATGATGAACGCTCACTGATCGCTAACAGAACTCACTCGCTCCGCTCTGGCTTGAGCCTCACTCTCGAGCCCCGCCAGCAGCCGCAGATGAATATTACTGGCGAAGACAAGGGAGCCTGGAATGGCCATTTCTGGCTTACTAGCCGCCGTCAGCCAGTCCTACCCAACCCCAACCCGAGGATCGAACCCGAGTCCTGTTCATCAGAAGTCCAAAGCTCTAACCTCGATTTAAACTGACAAGACAACGAACCCGTAGCTCAATGGTTAGAGCGTTGGACGGGTTGCGGGTTCGATCCTCGGGTGGTGCACCACTTGGGGTTGGGTATGACTGACTGATGATGACAAATGAGCCAGAAATGGCCATTCCAGTCTCCCTTGTCTTCGCTGGAAATATTCATCTGCCAGTGAGCTTAATATATAAGAATTCATGGACTTCATGCGTTGCAGTAGGCTGGGCGGATACCGTAACCCAAGTGGGCTTCAAGCCACGGTTTGCAGCGGGGCCTCGTACCTCAGGTGGTTAGAGCGTTGGCTGTAATGAAGCCTTCGCCTTACTGTCGTGGTTTCTCATCCCACCTAGGGCACCGATTTTTCACGATTGGGTCAAATGAGTTATTTAAATCTGTCTAACCCCCCTAATAAATGTAATACGGATGGATCTCAATTTCTTCAGGGGACAGCGCTTTTTTGTATTATTGTATCCAGGGCAAACATACTGGTTTTGTATGAGTTTTTCCTGCTTGTTCTTTATCAATGAGTTGGGAATGACTGCTTAGTAGGCCGTGCGTAGTTCAACGCAGCGACTGATTGGATAGGCATTTGACTGCTGGGCCTAAATTATTTCGTGCGCCTGTCTTCGATAACTTCCACTACAGATAAAAGCGAACAGGAGCGTTTCGGAAGCAGTTCAGGAGGAGAAGATGCGATCGCTGGAATTAGAAGTTTATTCGTCAGACATTTCGGATTTTCACTCGAACCCATAAGGAAAGACCAATAAACTTCTCCCAACGATCGTATTTTCTCCTAAATTTCACTTCAGATATGCAAATGGCCTGCGCCTTTTTTCGACCTTAAAATATTCGGAGGGTTTTCCTTTAATAAAATCAGTAGTAGAATTAAAGTTCCAATTTGCATAGCCGAAAGCGCATTGCCTTATTGATATCACACATCTTAAAATGGCAAATCGTTTCTTGGATATGATCCCTGTCATGCACCACGGATTATCGAAGACGACTTGCCTGCAACGCGAAAAAATCATTACATGTAAATTAGGGGTATACCGTCAATCATTAAAAAAATTTGGGAATCCGCACAGTAAACGGAAAACACAAAGACGGTTCACAGCATATAGCAGTTTACTTCCTACCCTGACTGAGTTTCATACAACCGAATGATATTGGGAACGGAATTGCTATTGTTTTAGCCTAGTATACCCAAACCGAAATATAACATGTTTGTTTCTGAAAGATGATGCAAAACTATGCACCAAAAATAACAACCAAATGAAAACAGAATTATTATACTTCTAACTGTAAAATTCTGCTTGAAAACAGTAGGCACGTTGAAAAATAGTAAAGAATCTCTACCATACACATGACAGTTCGACCGTCGAGGTCCGACGATGTCCACTTATGCTTCACAGAAGGGTGGTGCAAGGACGGTGATTTGCGCTTGGATTAGATTTATGTGACAGTATCAGAGTCAAGAAAACCGGAGGCAGGAGAAGGAGTAGGTGGCTGGCGCGACCGGAGCAGCACGCGGGCGTGCCACCCCACCGGGCTCAGATACCACGGAGAGGGAGCGTCATAAAGGCCACATTAAGGACGAGACATTGCAGCCTGACTCACAGTCCGCCAGTTTGCTACACCACACAAAACGCACACTGGGCTGACCAAGCGGTCCGAGTTATCCCGTCAGTTGGCAACCTTCCAGGCCACAGCTTCTAGCGCACCGTGATAGTTTCAAGCGCGTGAGAGTGCTTAACGTGAGGAAAATGTACTGAGCTGTGTACCTCACCCTCTCCCCCACCCCCACAATCAGATCACCGTCCAAACCGGTCAGTTAGCTGATGTGGCAGTACGCGCGTTGGCTGATGGGTCGGTGGAACCGTCTTCGCGAGCCACAGCATGACCTGGACCCATAACGCACACACCAGGATTCACTAAATCAGGGGATATGTAGAAGCCATTGCCGTCTGACTCTAAAGCCACTGGTCAGCCACTCGACAGTTCGACCGTCGATTTCGACGAGGTCCACCGTATGCTCCAAACCAGGTGGTGCAGGGACGGTGACTTGCGCATGATTTAGTTTAAACGTGATAGTAGTCTTGCGCTGCATCTACCACACTCTCTCCTCCTCCCCCACATGAACCCGGTGTCCTGACAAAGTCAAGAAGACCAGAGGCGGGAGAGGACGCAAGTGGCTGCTGCGGCCGGAACCGCCCCTGAGTGTACCACCACACCTGGCTCGTATCCCACGGAGTGGAGGTGCCATAAAGGCCACATTAAGGAGGATTCATTGCAGTCTGACTCTCAGTCCGCCGGTCAGCCACTCCACACAAAACACACATTGGGCTGACCACACAGTCCCAGTTATCCCGTCAGTTGGCAACATTCCAAGCCACGGCTTTTAGCGCACCGTGATAGTTTCAAGCGCGTCAGATTGTTTATAGTGAGTAAAATGTGCTGAGCTGTTGACCTCATTCTCTCCCCCACCCCAACAATGAGACCATTATCCGAGCCAGTCAGTTGTCTGAGGTGGGAGTGGGCGAATTGGCTGATTGGTCGGTGTATCCGTATTCGCGCGCCACAGCACGACCTGGCCGCCAAAATGCACACACCAGGATTCAATTTCTCATGGGATATGGAGGAGACATCGCCATCTGGCGCATGTGTCCTTATATGCTCATGCGGTGTGCAAATGTGCAGGAGCAGTGAGGGCAGTGGAGGCAGGCGTGGTGACTGTATTTCAGAGCCCCAGGCACTATTTCACAAGCCTCCTTGCGATGTATTCGCAGGTGACCGACCAGGCCGATGCGTGAGTTGAAGTTGCGGGCGCACTGTGGGCAGGAGAAATCGGTAGAGGCTGGGGGATGAAATTCGTGGTATTGAGGGTGGCAGTGGCGGTAAGAATGGCAGGAGTGGAGGCGTGCATAGGATATCGGTGTTGTCGCCATTGCGGCGAATTCCGCTGTCATGGATGCGCATGTGACCGAATAGGCCCATGCGATGAGTGAATGCGCGAGGACAGTGAGGACAGTGAAGACGGCGATCTCTGCTGTGTGTTGGTGCTCCAGTCTCTGTACGTAGGATTCGTAAGTGACCGACCAGGCCGATGTGTGAGGTTAATGTGCGGTCGCAATGAGGTCAGTTTAGGAGAGAGTCCCCATCACTGGTGGTGATTGTGGTGGCGGCGGCGGCGGCGAAGGCGGTGGTGGGTGGCCGTGGTGGAGGGATAACATGCGATGAGTATTGGGATATGGTTTCTATGATGGTGGGAGCAATGGAATTGATGCCGGGAGTGAGGGTGAGGGATCCAGAAGGACAGATGGCAGAATTTGACGTAGCATTTAGGATTGTCGGATTGTTGGTGAATTGCGTCCAAAGATGTCCGACAAAACTGATTCGTGCGCGGAAGATGCGTTGACAGCGCGGGCATCTTCGAAGGGCCTGGGCATGTGCGGTGTTGGTCCGGGGCACTCTTTTTGCCTTGGCGGCGGTGATCCAGTTGGTCTCATAGATTGCTGAACCAGTCGTCATGGATTTTCTCCATTCCGGGCTTTCCTGGGCGAGGTTCTCCCAGGTCGCCGGGTTGATTTGCAGTTGCTTCAGAGATTTCTTTAAAGTGTCCTTGTAGCGTCGTTTTTCGACCTCCCTGTCGGCGAGGACCCGTAGCGTCATCTCCGTAGGAAAGTCGTTTGGGTACTCGCTCGTCATCCATTCTCACCAGGTGGCTGCTCCATCGCAGTTGCACTTGTCTCAGTATCGTGAGAATGCTGAGGATTCCAGTCCGCTCCAGGACTTCCATGTCCGGGATCCTGTCTTACCATCTCAGCTTCAGTATTCTATGGAGGTAGCTGAGATGGAAGTGTTTCAACTTCCTGGCCTGGTTCGAGTAGACGGACCATGTCTCCGCTCCGTAGAGGATAGTCGCAAAGACGATGGACTTGTACATCTTCAGTTTGGTGTTTAGGTGAATACTGTAGCGATTCCACACGGAGGCCTGCAGCCGGCCAAAGGCTTGACTGGCTTTAGAGATCCGTTGGGCAACCTCGTCATCGATTCTCGTGTTGCGCGACAGCATGCTTCCTAGATAAGCGAAGGTTTCCACGTTTTTGAGTTGAACACCGTTGACATTGATTTGGGAGCATTGTATTACACGCTGCGTGGAGGCTGGTGCATGACAACCGTTCTGGCTGTACTGATTTTTAATCCGAAATTGGCGCAGCCTGCGGCGAAGAGGTCCATGCTCCTTTGCATGTCCTCCTCCGTCAAGGTGTTAAGGGTGCAGTCTTCCGCGAAGAGCAAGTCATGGACAGTAGTCGTAGACACGCGCGTTGTGGCCTGCATACGCCGACAAGTGAGAAGTTGCCCGTTAGTTATGTAGCCGATGCGGATCCCAGGCTGCTCATCACGGTAGGCGTCCATCAGCATAACCGATAACATGAGACTGAAGAGGGTGGGGGCCAGTAAGCAGCCCAGCTTCACTCCGTTGGTCACTGCGCATGCTTCGGATAACGTCCCGTTGTCAGTGACGTGCGCCGTCATCCCGTCATGAAGCTGACGCACCATGTTCGTGAACCGCTCAGGATAGCCGAATTTCTGCATGACTTTCCACAGTCCGTCACGATTTACCATGTCATAGGCTTTTGTCAGATTCACGAAGGTAGTTTATAGGTGCGTTCGCATCTCCTGGCACTTCTCTTGTAGCTGGCAGTCGGCGGAAGCCACATTGGCTTTGCGAGAGCCGGCCCTGCTCTAGGTGACCGTTCAGACGGTTGAGAAGGATACGGGCAAAGGTCTTCCCGGTGATGTTGAGCAACGAGATGCCTTTCTGATTATCACAGAGTTGGCGGTTCTCTTGCAATTGAAGAGATGGATGTTTGTCGCCTCTTTGAAATCCCGAGGAACTTGTCCTTGGCGCCACATATCGTGGAAGAGTGATGTGAGTTCTGCCATCAGCCGGGGCCAACCGTGCTTGTAGACTTCCGGTGGGATTGCGTCGGATCCCGGTGCTTTACCGCTGGAAATCTGCTGCACGGCCCGGATGGTTTCTGGTAGGGAAGGCGGCAGATCCAGGTCATTTTTCGTGTACGATTGAGGGAGCCGGTCAATGGCAGCATCGGAGATGGCTGATGAGCAATTAAGGACATTTCTGAAGTGCTCGGCCCAGCGCTTCAGAATTTGCGATTTCTTTGTCAGCAGCGTTGTGTCGTCAGAGCTGAGCAGTGGTGCTGGCCCCTTGATACACGGGCCGTAGATGGCCTTGATAGCTTTGAAAAAGTTTTCAATTCCATTGCGGGCCGCATTCCCCTGGATTTCCTCAGCCTTTCGGATCATTCAGACATCCTGCATCTCCCGCAGCCATTGTTTTGGTGGCGTCAGTCCGAATGTCCATGTAGGCTTTGTGTAGTTCATTCTTCTCCGCGAGTAAGTTGCTGATGTCGGCGTCATTGTCGTCAAACCAGTCCTGGTGTCGACGGCGTGCACGTCCGAGGACTTCGAGGGCGGTGGACTGGATGACATTTCACAGTTGACACCATCGTGTTTCCACGGTGGCAGTATTATCTGGAGCATGTAGGTCCTCCAGTTTCTCGGTTATTTGGTTGCTAATATCAAAACAGTGAGCAGGAAGATTTAACAAGACAGTATTGAAATAGCCTGGCGGTCGCTTACCTTGGGGCCTTCGTCGGGGTTGCAGTCGGAGCCTCATCTGGGAGATGACGAGGCGGTGATCTGTCCAACCATCGGCATCGCGGATCGCCTTGGTTACCAGCACGTCCTGTCGATCTCGCCTCCGGACGAGAACATGGTCCAGCAGCTGCCAGCACCGCGACCGAGGGTGCATCCACGTGGCCTTCTCCCGCGTCCGAAGGCGGAAGAAGGTGTTGGACAGCAGGAGACGGTGTTCCGCACACGTGCGCAGAAGAAGGAGGCCGTTATCGTTGCAGCTACCGAGACCATGGGGACCCAGCACTCCCTGCCAGGCAGCGTGGTCCGTCCCGACGCGGGCATTGAAGTCACCAAGGACAATTAACTTGTCCTCTTTCGGCACAGTCACCAGCAAGGCGTGCAGGTCCTCGTAGAATTTTTCCTTCGCCGCATCAGAGCTCGTCATTGGGGGGAGCGTAGGCGCTGAGGATGGTGGCGAAATGGTCTCCCCGAAGAGGCAGGTGGAGGCTCATCAGGCGATCATTGATACCCTGCGGCAGACAGGGCAGACGTCCAACAATGTCGTTACGGATGGCAAAAGCAACACCAGCGTCGCGTCGCTCTGCCTTTGGCCGGCCGCTCCAGAAGAAAGTGTAGCCGGCCCCCACCTCCTTCAGCTGACCCTGCTCGGATAATTGGGTCTCGCTGAGAGCAGGAATGTCCACCTTGTAGTGCGCCACTTCCCGAGCGACTAGCGCCGTCATCCGTTCCGGCCGTTTGCTCCTAGGATTGTCTAAAAGGGAACGAACATTCCAGGCTGCTAGTGTGAGTGGACTCACCCGAGCAGCCTGGAGGATATGGCGCGGGGGATGGGGAGGGGGTATTGTTTTTTGAGTTTAACGACCGCGTATTTTGCGATCTGCGAGCCGCGGCCTGCTGCAGAAGACGTGATAACCAGCATTTGTTTAGGGCACCTTTTCTAGCCCCTTCCTCCGCGAGGAGGCACGCAGTGCTGTCCCTAATTAGGGCTGCTCGGGCATCCTAGACGGCTGCCGAACTCCAATATGGGTCACAGTTGGTGTTAGTGGGAGAGCGACCCGAGTTAGCCTGGGCCGCCTATGGGGCTGCTGTCGCACCCCTTGTAGGACTTTTTGAGATGGGGAGGTGGGAAGTTCGGGATTCAGACATACCGGGTGTGGAGGCACACACAGCACCAGAGGCCCTCACCTGGTTTAGCTCGCTGGTCGTGACGGTTGCCTGGGGTTTGGCCGCTTGGAAGAACTCAACATCGAGGAGCCACAGGTCAGAGTTGGGTGTCAGTTAGAGGCAGCCACAGGAGCATTCACAAATGGAGCAACCAAATACTATCTGTGTGACGCTAACCCTAACTAGTACACCCTAAACCCCTCCATCACACACACACACACACACACGATAGTTCAACCGTCGATTTCGACGATGTCCACCGAATGCTCCATGGAAGGGTGGTGCAGGGACGGTGACTTGCGCATGAATTAGTTTTAAGTGATAATAGCCTTGCACTGCAGCTACCACACTCTCTCCTTCTCCCCCACCTGAGCCCCGTTTCAAGACAGAGTGAAGAAGACCGGAGGTGGGAGAGGACGCAGGTGGCTGGCACGGCTGGGTCCCCTAAGTCCTAGCCACCCCTAGGCGTGCCACCACACCTTCATGTTCGGCATTAGTTATGGGAGCGCAACCCGAATAATGCCTGCCGTGCCCTAATGTGCCCTAATGTGGCCCCCGTGTTGGTCCAACGCATTTACCACGTGGCCCGTTTAGGGGGCACACACGATAGTTCGACCGTCGATTTCGACGATGTCCACCGTATGCTCCACGGAAGGGTAGTGCAGTCACGGTGACTTGCACGTGAATTAGTTTTAAGTGATAGTAGCCTTGCGCTGCAGCTACTGCACTTTCTCCTCCTCCCCCATCTGAACCCGGTTTCATGACAGAGTCAAGAAGACAAGAGGCGGGAGAGGGCACAATTGGCTGGCGCGGCCGGAGCCGCCCCTGGGCGTACCACCACACCTGGCTCGGATCCAACGAAGTGGGAGTGCCATAAAAGCCACATTAAGAAGGAACCATTGCAGCCTGACTCTCAGTCCGCCCGTCAGCCTTTCCACACAAAACACACATTCGGCTGACCACGCGGTCCGAGTTATCCCGTCAGTTGGCAACCTTCCAAGCCACGGCTTTTAGCGCACCGTGATAGTTTCAAGCACGTCAGATTGTTTATAGTGAGGAACATGTGCTGAGCTGTCGACCTCACTCTCTCCCCACCCCCACAGTCAAACCGCTGTCCAAGCCGGTCAGTTGTCTGATGCGGAAGTGGGCGCAGTTGCTGGTGACCTCGTCTACGTGTACTACGTACACGACCTGGCCCCCCAAACACAAGCACCAGGATTACACACAACAGGGGGTTGAACGGCTTACATCTCACATGTGTGAGATAGCCAGAGGTCACGTTAAGAAGGAGCCATCGCAGCCTGACTCTCAGACCACCAGTCAGCCACTCCACACAACACACATTGGACTAACTGCAAGGTCTGAGTGTACTTGTCAGTTTGCAACCTTCCAACCACGGCGGTTAACGCTACCACACACTCTTCTCCTCCCCCACCTGAGCCCGATCTCACGACACAGGCAAAAAGACCGGAGATGAGAGACGTCGCATGTGGCTGGCGTGACCGGAGCCGACCCAGGGCGTACCACCACACCTGGCTCGGATCCCACGAAGTGAGAGTGCCATAAAGGCCACATTAAGAAGGAGCCATTGCAGCCTGACTCTCAGTCCGCCAGTCAGCCACTCCACACAAAACACACATTGGGCTGACCACACAGTCCGAGTTATCCCGTCAGTCGGCAACCTTCCAAGCCACGGCTTTAGCGCACCGTAATAGTTTCAAGTGCGTCAGATTGATTATAGTGAGGAAAATACGCTGGGCTCTCGACCTAACTCTCTCCCCCACCCCCACAATCAGACCACTGTCCGAGCCGGTCAGTGGTCTAAATGCGGAAGCGAGCGCAGCTGCTGGTGACCTCGTCTACGTGTACTACGTACACGACCTGGCCCCCCAAACACAAGCACCAGGATTTCACACAACAGGGGGTTGAACGGCTTACATCTCACATGTGTGAGATAGCCAGAGGTCACGTTAAGAAGGAGCCATCGCAACCAGACTCTCAGACCACCAGTCAGTCACTCCACGCAATACACATTGGACTGACTGCAAGGTCTGAGTGTACTTGTCAGTTGGCAACCTTCCAATCCACGGCGCTTATTGCCCCGGGATATCTCAAGCTCAGATCACACGTGCAACGGAGGAGCCAAATGGACAAGAAGCCGAGGACCATACCAGCCTCTCAAACAGTTAAGCAGACTGAGGCCATTTTTTGTGGTGTTGCATGTGCTCATGTGAGGTGCAGAGGCTGATGAGGAGAGATGAAGTGTTGTGGTATAGCCGGCGGTGTTCAATCGCATGTTTTCATGGAAACGCATAGGACCTAATAGGCCCATGTGGTGTGCGAATGTGTGTGGAAATTGCAGACTGCTGATTCGGGTGTGGCGGGTGTATGTTGTGCTCCTGGCACTGGTTCGCTAGTCTAAGTGCGATGGATTCGCAAGTGACCGACCAGGCCGATGCGTGAGGTGAATGTGCGGTCGCATTGAGGTCAGTTTAGGAGAGAGTCCCCATCTCTGGTGGTGGTGTTGACGGCGGTGGCGGCGGTGGTGTTTGCGGTGGTGGAGGTAACAGGTGATGAGTATTGGGTTGTGGTCTCTCTGCTGGTGGAAGTAATGGAATTGATGCCAGGAGTGAGGGTGGGGGAGTCCGAAGGAGGGTTGGCAGAATTTGAAGTAGAATTTGGAATTGACGGATTGTTGGTGCATTGCGTCTGAAGATGTCCAACCAGGCTGATTTGCGCGCGGAAGATGCACTGACAGCGCGGTCATGTTGGCAGGGCCTGGGCATCGACGATGTTGGTCCGGGGCGCTGGTGACTTTCATGCCGCTCTTTTGGCCTTGGCGGCGGTGATCCGGTTGGCCTCATAGATCGCTGCACGAGTCTTCACGGATCTTCTCCATGCCAGTCTTTCCTGGGCAAGGTCATCCCAGGTCGCCGAGTTGATTTGCAGTTGCTTCAGAGATTTCTTCAAAGCGTCCTTGTGGCGTCGTTTTTGACCTCCCTGTCGGCGAGCACCATTAACGAAATCTCCGTAGAAAAGTCGTTTGGGTAGTCGCTCGTCATCCATTCTCACCAGGTGGCCACTCCATCGCAGTTGAAATTTCCTCAGCATGGCGTGGATGTTGAGGATTCCGGTCCGCTCCAGGAATTCCGTGTCCAGGATCCTGTCTTACCATCTCAGCTTCAGTATTCTGTGGAGTCAGCTGAGATTGAAGGGTTTCAACTTCCTGGCCTGGTTCGAGTAGACGGTCCAGGTCTCCTCTCCGTAAAGGAGTGTCGTCAAAACGATCACCTGGTACATATTCAGTTTGGTGTCCAGGTGAATACCATGGCGATTCCACATGGAGGCCTACAGCCGGCCAAAGGCCTGACTGGCTTTGGAGAGCCGTTGGGCAACCTCGTCATCGATTCTCGTGTTGCGTGACAGCGTGCTTCCTAGATAAGCGAAGGTTTCCACATTTTTGAGTTGAGCACCGATGACACTGATTCGGTTAGCATTGTAGTCCGCGCTGTCTGGCGGCTGGTGCATGGCAACCGTTTTGGCTGTACTGATTGTTAATCCAAAATCGGCACAGCCTGCGGCGAAGAGGTCCATGCTCCTTTGCATGTCTTCCTCCATCAATGTGTTAAGGGCGCATTTGTACGCAATGAGCAAGTCATGGACAGTAGTCGTAGACACGCGCGTTGTGGCCTGCATACGCCGACCAGTGAGAAGTTGCCCGTCAGTTCTGTAGCCGATGCGGATCCCAGGCTGCTCATCACGGTAGGCGTCCATCAGCATAGCCGAGAACATGAGACTGAACAGGGTGGGGGCCAGTACGCAGCCCAGCTTCACTCCGTTGGTCACTGCGCATGCTTCGGATAACGTCCCGTTGTCAGTGACGTGCGTCGTCATCCCGTCATGAAGCTGACGCACCATGTTCGTGAACCGCTCAGGATAGCCGCATTTCTGCATGACTTTCCACAGTCCGTCACGATTCACCGTGTCAAAGGCTTTCGATAGATCCACGAAGGTAGTTTATAGGTGAGTTCACATCTCCTGGCACTTCTCTTGTAGTTGGCGGGCGGCAAAGATCATATCGGTTGTTCCGCGGTATCGGCGGAAGCCACATTGGGTTTGCGAGAGCAGGCCCTGCTCTAGGTGACCATGCAGACGATTGAGAATGATACGGGCGAAGATCTTCCCAGCGATGTTGAGCAACGAGATGCCTCTATGATTATCACAGATTTGCCGGTTCCCCTTCCGTTTGTTGAGATGGACGATGGTCGCGTCTTTGAAATCCTGAGGAACTTGTCCTTGGCGCCACGTCTCCTGGAATAGTGTTGTGAGTTCTGCCATCAGCCGGGGCCCACCGCGCTTGTAGACTTCCGGTGGGATTGCCTCGGTTCCCGGTTCTTTACCGCTGGAAATCTGCTGCATGGCCCGGATGGTTTTGGTAGGGAAGGCGGCAGATCCAGGTCATTGGTCGTGTCCACTCGATGGAGTCTGGTCAATGGCAGCATCGGATATGGCCGATGAGCAATTAAGGACACTTCTGAAATTCTTGGCCCAGCGCTTCAAAATTTGCGATTTCTCTGTCAGCAGTGTTGTGCCGTCAGAGCTGAGCAGCGGTGCGGACCCTTGATACACGGGCCGTAGATGGCCTTGATGGCTTTGAAAAAGTTTTTCATTTCATTGCGCTCCGCATACCCCTGGATTTCCTCAGCCTTTCGGATCATCCAGGCATCCTGCATCTCCCGCAGCCGGCATCTGAAGAAGGCTGCTTTGGTGGCGTCAGTCCGAAGGTCCATGTAGGCTTTGTGTAGCCCATTCTTCTCCGCGAGTAAGTTGCTGATGTCGGCGTCATTGTCATCAAACCAGTCCTGGTGTCGACGGCGTGCGCGTCCGAGGACATCGAGGGCGGTGGACTGGATGACATTTCGCAGTTGACACCATCGTGTCTCCACGGCAGCGTTATCATCTGGAGCATGCACGTCCTCCAGTTTCTCGGTTATTTGGTTGCTGAAATCAAAACAGTGAGCATGTAAATTTAATAAAAGAGTATATAACTTACATGGTGGCCTCTTACCTTGGGGCCTTCGTCGGGGTTGCAGTCGGAGCCTCACCTGGGAGATGACGAGGCGGTGATCTGTCTAACCATTGGCATCGCGGATTGCCTTGGTTACCATCACGTCCTGTCGATCTCGCCTCCGGACGAGAACATAGTCCAGCAGATGCCGGCGCCGCGGCCGAGGGTGCATCCACGTGGCCTTCTCCCGCGTCGGAAGGCGGAAGAAGGTGTTGGTCAGCAGGAGACGGTGTTCCGCACACGTGCGCAGAAGAAGGAGGCCGTTTACGTTACAGCTACCGAGACCGTGGGGACCCAGCACTCCCTGCCAGGCAGCGTGGTCCGTCCCGACGCGGGCATTGAAGTCACCAAGGACAATTAACTTGTCCTCTTTCGGCACAGTCGCCAGCAAAGCGTGCAGGTCCTCGTAGAATTTGTCCTTCGCCGCATCAGAGCTCATCATTGGGGAGCGTAGGCACTGATGATGGTGGCAACTTGGTCTCCCCGAAGAGGCAGGCGGAGGCTCATCAGACGATCATTGATACCCTGCGGCAGACAGGGCTGACGTCCCACGATGTCGTTACGGATGGCAAAGGCAACACCAGCCTCGCGTCGCTCTGCCTTTGGCCGGCCGCTCCAGAAGAAAGTGTAGCTGGTACCCACCTCCTCCAGCTGACCCTGCTCAGAGAATCGGGTCTCGCTGAGAGCAACAATGTCCATCTTGTAGCGCGCCAGTTCCCGAGCGACAAGCGCCGTCCTCCGTTCCGGCCGGTTGCTCCTAGGATTGTCTAAAAGGAAACGAACATTCCAGGCTGCTAGTGTAAGTGGACTCACCCGTGCAGCCTGGAGAGTATAGCCAGGGGGATTGGGACAGGGGGTATTGTTGTTTGTTTGAGGGCACATTTCTAGCCCCTTCCTCCGCGAGGGGGCAAGCAGTGCTATTCCTAAATAGGGCTGCTTGGACATCCCAGACGGCTGCATAACTCCATTATGCGTCACGGATTTGTTTAAGTGGGAGAACGACCCGAGTAAATCTGGGCCGCCTACGGGGTTGCTGTCGCCCCCACCGTAGGACTTTTTGAGAGGGGTGAGGTGGGAAGTTCGGGAGTCAGACATACCGGGTGTGGAGGCACACACAAAACCGGAGACCCTCACCTGGTTTAGCCCGCCAGTCGTGAAAGTTGCCAGGGGTGAGGCCGCTGGGAATAACCCAACTTCGAGGAGCCACAGGTTAGAGTTGGGTACCAGTTAGAGGCGGCCACAGAAGCATTAACCACCTGTACGAGACATATGGAGCGATCAAATGCAAGCTGTATGTATATGCAGTATTACATGACCGACAATGTCAAGGGAGACTGGAATGGCCATTTCTGGCTTATTAACCGTCAACAGCTAGCCATACCCAAACCCAGGCGCTGCGGCGCCTGAGCCTTCAACTCGCGACCTTGTTGGTCAGAAGTCCAACGCTCTACTCACTGCGCAACGATCTCGTTGTCATGTCGGTTTCGATCGGGAATATTAACAATGGTAGTAGGGCGCTCACCAATCGGTTACAGGACTCACACCTCCCGTTGTGCCTTGGGGCTAACTCTAAAGCCCCACAAGTAGCCGTAAGGCAGCTCAGTGTATAGGCAGAATAA
>WEDG01007680.1:0-41945 GCA_017591395.1 Schistocephalus solidus | reverse complement strand
CACTGGGCATATCATACTCTAGTAGTCTTAATTTGTCAAGTACTTCACCCTGATTGTCTCGAAAGCACGCCAAACTACTGGGGTTTATTCTCAGAAATTTTTAAAATCGTCAAAATTAGAATCAGTCTCTATAAAATATATGTCAGGCCTAGTCTGGAATACTGCTCGTTTTCTATTTAGTCTTCTGCACCCAGAGTGAATGAAAGAAGATAGAATCAGTCCAGCACTTCTTTACAAAAAGAGTTTTCTATTCAGATCACCGAAACCTGTACTACCAACAACGCTGTGAGCTTACAAGCCTTGACCCGCTTCAAGGCTTCGTAGATTACAGAAGGGACTATACTGTTTTAACTACTAAACAGTCGTACATTTTAACCCCTTTACATCTCTGATGCACCTCGGTCACTGTCGGCGCACCAGTCATCGAGATGTATTTTTATTTCTTCCTTTGGCACGCACAGTTAGATACCGACAGTTTTTCGGTAAACGCTATAGCAATCTCGGGAATAGCTACCTAGAAGTATCAAAATTCAGCAGCTATCCCTTTGTTTACGCGAACTGTCACTGGATTTTCTACATTCAGGACACCTTCCAAAACTTTTGAGTGCTGACTCTGTTGAAGTTCTCTTCGGTTTCTGATGGCGTTCACGGACTCTGAATCCTGTGCCGGCCTTCATGCTGAGGCGAGAAAATTACTGGCTCTGCAGACCCCAATCAGCTTATTTCTCAGTCGACAGCGAACAGCCGCTCGCCGACATACCTGCTGGTGCAGAATACCGGATCCGTAACACTGAATGGAGAGGTTCTTCACCGGGCACCTGTTAACGCGTCCCTGTCGAGAACTTTAATTACTCAATAAGCTGCAGTTTTTCTCCTGAAAACACGTGAAACAACGATCAGGAGATCACCGATCAGCTTGACCTCTACTGTACATATATATATATATAGTTTTGGACCTTGCCTGTAAACTGGCAATAAATAAATAAAATAAAATAAAATAAAATAAGTTGGGTGGGATAAAATCAACACTGATCTACTTATGCTCTCACGTTGGAGCTGTACTTGGCGAGATGGAGTTTTCTTCATCCAAGAGTAGTTTTCATGTGTTTTGGCCCCGCTAAGCTTCCTGGACCCCTCGTATTTCAAAATGGTACACTTTTAGAAACGATCAACCATAAAAGACTTAGGTCTAAGTTACACGAAATAAGCTAGCATTATCGCCTCATGCAGATCAATTTCTGCAAAGGCTGCACAGATATGTGGTTTTATATCACATAATTTCTTCCTTCCGGAAATAAAGTTAAACATATACCGCATGTTTGTTCTTCCTATCCTAGAATACTGCTGTACCCTCTTTGGGCTGATGAAACGCCTCTGACCGCAGTAAGATTTAGAAAAAGTTCAGAGGGTTTTTACTCGAAGACTATTTTCTTTCCTGGATCCAGTATCTCTTATACGGATAGATGCCAGTTAGCAAACATTAAATTTCTGTGGGTATGAAGACTCGAAGCCGGTCTCTGCTTCCTGTTTTCGCGTTAACTCTAGCCAAATCTCCACAAATTAACGCTCTTACTCCGGTAGATCGACCCTATGCCACCGTAATTCCTCCATGATGATTTCACCACCCCTTAGCTCCACAACTTACAGAGCTCAGTTTTTGCCTCCAAATATGCCTTTATCTGGGATAATTTTCCACTGCAAATTAGGTTGTCGTCCACATTAGCTTTTTCAAAAGTTACGCAAACTTTTCTTCGGAAGATATAAAGTCCTTATTGTCTGTTTCCTTCCTAACTCACGACTTTTGGATTTTGAAAGGGGTCCTCTGGTATTTAGGCAGCTCCTTGATATTATTTTGGTCTCTTATTATACGTCTATCATCCTCTGCAGAGTCAATATTTGCATTCACGTTTTCGCCGACCCTCCTTTTAAACTAGCATTGCCAACGCCTGACAACCTTGGTACTTTCCTCCTTTTTAATTTTAATTTTATTTATTTATTGCAGTTTACAGGCAAGGTATTTAGTTGTAATCGATATCCCTATTGATCCAGATGACCGTGGGCTTGCATTAGCTAGAGAGCAAACCTCAGAGATAACTTTTGGTATTGAAGATTTAGACCTAGGCTTCTCTTTGTTAATGAGGGTGAAACCAGACGTTTCATTGTGGTTTTATCCCTACAGATAAACAACTTGCTTTTTTCAAATATTGAGCTGAGTGCTCATGCTTAGAGAAAATAAGGTCCACTTCAATCGCCGAAAAAGATTAGACCAGAATTGGCGGGTTTTGTGACGGGAAGACCACCTTTTAGCTTCAGCGACTTTTAAGTTTAAGCCACATGTGTAAATGAAATGAAATGGGACATCCAGGGGGATTGTACTCTTAGGGAAGTTTTTACAAGAAAGATGAACCTTCTCTTATGTCGTTCATATGACTCGATACTTAACATGTTTATAAACGGCTCAAGTTTATCGCATTGTGGAGAAGTGAGTTAAGACAACTTTCCGTCAAAAATGGTACCGAAGATCATGAAGACAGTACCATATTTAGACATAAGAGTATTAAAATTTTCCAGGGCGTCAAGGTCTAATTTCTTCCTGTTTACGGTGGGTTTTTCTAGTGGATGTTTTACGCTAAGAGGACATTTGCGTCTAAGCGCTGACTGGGGTTTCATATTGATTTTAAATTATCGGTATTTTTCAGATCCATAATACGAAAGGACAACTGTCACAAGTGACATTTTGCGGAATAAAAGATGTTCTATTTGAAATATATGTTTTAAGCATAGCACTGCAAGAAAAAATCTGCTAGGTAACGAGTTTAAACTGAAAATAGAATAAGCGAAGAGGCTATGCAGGATGAAAAATTATATCAACTTGTATAGCATCTACTTCAAATTATTATTCGCTAGAAATTATGTATGCTTACAAACTTTCAACTTTATTTTTAGAAATAATCTTTAGATTCCGTCCTTTTAACGTAATTCTGCGAGAACTTTAATGAGGCTATGTAGGTCAAACAGCTTAAAACCATATATTTCTCCCTATTGACAATTGCAATAACTGCAGTTAGGTGCATTTGATAAAGAGGTAGAAATACAAATAAATTGTCAATAATTAGACTTATTGTTTCGACAAGAAACGAAAACATCGGTTTAAAATTCGATCATTCACTTATCTTCGAATTTGAACCAACCGCCTTTGACCTTGACCTTGATCGGGGCGATGAATGCCCACTTCCATTCTTACGGGAGTTTGCTTTCTTCAAATGACCTTTGGAATGTGTTGGACAGTGATATGTACAGTTCGTCAGCAAGTTCTCTAAGTGCTTATGTAGGAATTTTATCCGGCCCAGGTGACATGACAGGCTTTATACGGAGTAATTCGATTCTAACTATGGTTGGTGAAAAGTCTAGGTGCAGGTCCTCTATTAAGAATAAGGAGGAGGTGGAGGAGGAAGGGCAAGGGAGGGTACACATTGGTTAACAAACTGGTGGACTAGCAACAAATTATGAGGCTCTCGGCTGAAGACGGTCTGAAAGAATTTGGAAAGAACGGATGCTTTAACCTGGTCGTCGGTATCCAGTTTTCTATCTGCAGACCTTAGGCAGGATTCATTTCCTAAGTTCTCTTTGTACACCGTATGTAGCCATAAAGTATTTTGGGGTGTTCCAACGATTTTTGCAGTATGTTTAGTTTGAACTTCCTTAGCAGCTTAGTAACCTCACATTTACATCATTTGCGTTGCTGCTTATTTTCCCGTATGTGAGTATATGAGCCGGTTTGTCTGTAACGCCTCCAGAAACGATTTCCTTTTTTGAAAGAGGCCAACAAACAAGTAACAGCATCGTGGTCCATCCCCTGTTGTCAAAAGAGAGTCAACTTCAACGGAAATCGATCCCCGTCTCTTTGTTGTCAGCCAAATGGTGTCGAAACCATTGGTAATATTCTTTGTCCTTTCACATACAGTGAAATTGTTCTTTACATACATCGCAACTCCTCCATCCTAGCGGTAGATGCTGACTCTCCTGAACAACTGGTACTAAGATAATGCTACTTCACCATCGCTGATGTTCTGTGAGAGTCATGGTTCTGTGATTGCTATAATATCAGGAGATAAAATGGCTTCCTGTATTCTCAGTTCTTCCAGCTTCAAAAACAGACTTTGGGCTCCGGTTTAAAGAAATTTAAGTAGGCAGCACACGGCCCTGCCAAATTGCATTTGTCTCGAGTTCGCCAATACTACTTTGCTGCTGCTATCATGAGCATTCACTGGTTGCAGAGCAATGCCACGTTTCTCTGTATCACGTTTCCTATGAAAATAACCGGGTTGTCCTCTCCAGCTGCAAGCCTAATTAAGGAAACTAATGTTTGTTTCGATAGTGCCTTCCCGGCGCTAACCAAATATAAATTCAATAAGGTCATAATCAGTTGACTGACCGATCGTTCAACTGTTTGAATAAGCTTCAAAAATGATGCTTACGTGAGGGAGGCATGAGGAGTCTCTAGCAGCTAGTGATGCAACTACTTCCAGGTTTTCTCCTCAAGTCTTTTGTCTCTGATCGTCCTCTAAGTCCCATTAATCCATTTCAACATTTCACATTTGCAGCAATAGTTTTATTACAGAGAATTTGGGCAAATCAGAATTTTTAAATTCCTTGTTAGCCAACTTTTTACCCCTGGAACCAACGCCGTCCCCAAACTTTCTCTGTCTTTTAATGCGTTCCCCTTTTCTATTACTTTTGTCCCTACAAGGATTCAGAAAACGCTAAGCGAACTCAATGCACTAACAACTGCACAACGAGCGCCTGGCTCATGGGTGATCAAATTAATTGTTTAAATGCGGCGCATGATATGAAAATGTTAATACCAACGCATATAGCGTAGTCTACCAGAATACAATTCCTCCTGACGTCGAAGCTCCGTCAGCGAATAAGAGCATCAAGTTACCAAACAAGCATATTAACTGCAAAAGAAATGCTGTCATAAAAGGGGCTCCGGAGTCCATTGCTTCGATTGCAAAGGAAAGAGTAGAACATGACCTGAATCTGTTCTGTAAATATTCAAATGCCGCCATTCAAAAGATAGAATACGCTACCGTGCACAAGGCCTTCAGTCTTGGGAAAGCGAATGCTTCTCATGAACTGTCATCAACACGGCCTCTTAAAATCATTCCCGAAAATAAAGTGCAGACCTCACGCCATATAGATCGCAGAATGGCTCTCCGTTACTCATCTAGATATGTGTTTTTTTAGGCCGGATTACGAACCGATGGAAAGACACGAGATGAGGGAGGTGAGGACCAAAAAGGGAGATAAATGGCTCCAAATACGGGACAAGAATGAAGAGGTCCTTCTTGTGCCAGACGCCTTATCTCATCAGAATCCGCCCTTGCCGAGAAGGCGGGCAATAAAGATCATGTACTCAAATATCCAGAGCCTTTTCAATAAAATGAGTGAGCTCCGGACATTTTTTGATTAGAAACACCAGATATAATTGCCTGGACGGAAACGGGGCTTCCAGAAGATATTCGAGAACATAAAGTATCCCTCCATTGCTATGAACTCTTTAGAAGAGACAGGAGAAGCCGTGGAGGAGGAATGGCTTTACATGGTAGTTTTACTTTAACTGCGGTTTTCGAGGTACATCACATGAAAGCAGAAGTTGAACTTTTAGCTTTAACTCTTATAACTAAGTACGCCTGGCAACTGGCATTCACAGTTGCATACTGTCCCCCAAACCAGAATGTCGAACGCGATGTCATTTCCCTAACGGAGCTGACCAAGATATGCTTGAACAAAGATGTCTTATTGTTGGAGACTTTAACATTTATAATATCGACAGGGAAACTTTTTTTTATATGTATATTTTGAAGGGTTACAGGCATTGCCCTTGATGACCCTATTAATGTTAGGTTATCATTGCATGTGTACAGTCAATATAAAATGTTGTACATTTTAAAATGTTTGAGTCAAAGCATAACATAACTTCAAATGCGTTTTCACAGCCAAAGCGAAACATTGTGGAAGAAAAGTAGAGCCCGAAAGATTTTTAAAAGGCTGGTTTTAAGAAATCAGGCTGTGACAGTCGTCTTTTTGTCAAATACAATGCAATCAAGCCTTCTTTTAAAATCAATAATGCTTTCAGAGGTAACCATCTCACTTGGTAACGAGTTCCAAAGGTCGAACCACTCGTTGGCTGAAAGAAAACTTTCTGAGGTTCAATCGCGTGCGTTCGCTATTAACCTTGTAAGGATGACCACGCAGATGAGTTGTGCAGGCAAAGTCGAAGAAATCCTCCGATCTCAGGGTGGAATCATGGCCCCGGATAATCCGGAATGTCCAGAGCAGGCTACACCGTAAGTGCCTGTAGGAAAGAGGAAATAAGTCAAGCTTTTTCAATCTTTCTTGGTACGGTAAAGTCTTAAGACCGTTGGACGGTTTCGGGTCCAACGGATACATCCGGTCATCGTTTGCTTGAGATGACAGGCGAAAAATTACTCTTCCAGAATGTTTCGTTTGCGACACGTGTTAGGGAAGGGTAACGTTCCAATTGTCTAGACCTTCTGTTCACCCGAGATGATAATATTGTGCTGTATTTACAAGATGTCACTTGGTGCTAGCAACCTCGCTGTACTGATCTTTTGGCATACCATGTTCTCACAGCCTGACTTACTTAAGCAACTGCAAACAAACATCTGAAAGGGAGATTTTACAGCACGTGCACGCAAATCTCAGCAATACCGTGGACAAACATATTAAGGGACCCATTGACGAATACTGGAGTACGCAAAAGATCATTGGTTGAAAGAACCATTCATCCTAATTGTCCCCTTAAACGAAATAAACAAAAATCGTCCACTGTTGATAAACCGTGAACTTCAGATCTCCTTTAAAAGAAGAAATAAGCTGTGGAAGCGGTTTCAACTAAAGGGGAGTGTCGAACACGTTCAGGAATACAAACGATAATGGAGTGCCTGTAAGCGAGAGGCAAACCGATTCCGAAAGAACTATGATCTAACCGTACTTCAAAAATCTTTGGAGCATCCCAAGATCCTATACGGTTTAATATGCAATAACCAAATAAATCATGACCCGATTCCGGCGCTGCGGTCCCAAAACGGAGTACCGGAAATTGATGCAAACGAAAGCCTAAGTCCTTTTTAGCTTCTTTCAGTTGGTATTCACTCATGAAACAAATCCTCCTCTGCTCCCCTACTCAGGGCATCTACAACATTCGGAAAAGTTTGCAATAAAAAATAATATTTACTTCTCGCCCACATTGATAAGGATAGAATTATTCCGCCTGAAACCTACCAAGTTACCGGGTCCATATAGAATTCACCCACATGCCCTTCGAGAATCGGCCGGTGTACTGTGTGAGCTGATTTCGATGATATTCCAAAAGTTCACGGAAGAAGGCAAACTATCACAGGAATATAAAACTGCCCTTATCTCCTAGATACACACAGGAGTGTGTTAGCTGGAGTCTGAAAATTACTGTCCCATTAGTTTAACCTGCATTTTGTGCAAGGTCATGGAAAAAATATTAAGAAATATATAATGAAGAATCTGGAGCAGAATAACATATTATGTGCTGCTCAGAATTGCTATCGCTCTGGTCACTCATGTCTTACGAGTGGTCTGTACTCGCAGGAAAAATGGACAAAAGCCATAGACCAAGGCAGTCCAGTTTGATGTCATTTTCTTCGAATTCATGAAGGTGTTTGATAGTGTATCACTATCATTTTCAGTACCAGTATATTTGAGGGAGATGAAGTGAGTTAACTTTGAATTCCCTATTTTACATGCGAGTTGTGGTATCAAAAAAATAGTATCTCGATATGTTGGCAAGGCCAACATAGTGTAACATAGTTGAAAAAGAGCAGAAGGTGAAAAAAACCTCCCGGTGATATCTAGGACAAAACACTGTCGCCCTTGGGGGGTTCCAACAGGGGGCATTGCGGAGGTCACATGAATCAGCCAGATGCTCCCTTGCTGATTGCAGAGTCCGTTGAGGGATTTCAAAGGCGGAAATATATGCCCATATCATCCTCGATGCATTGCGTTTCGAATCAAGGGAGAACGTTTATACACCGCATGGACGATGGCTGCCAGGTCCAGCTGATGCGAACACTCACGGTGTCACCAAGGTGTGCAAATACTTAAGCAGCTAAGACCTCGAGGACCCCAGCATGGGAATTATTGGAGATTGCAAGACCTCAAACGAAAATAACGAACAAAAATGTTACTCAAATATAGCTAGTAGTATCATAAGTACCTTATTTCTGACGTCTCTCTTGCAGCTTTCAGTTAGTGTTGTAGCTCGCACCATTATACCGATCTAACTTTCGCTTAAAAACCTCCAAGGAGTCGGACATAACAACATCCAGAGGGAGACTATTCCAAGCTTCGACTACTCGTTTAGAGAAGAAGTACTTCCGAGTCTCTAGCCTTGCTCCAGTCACACGTAATTTGCGATGATGACCTCTCAAGTTCGTTGTTGTCGCTAACTCGAAGAAATCATCTGGGATGAGACAACAGTCCTGGACGCGAAGTATGCGAAATGTTAGTATCAGGTCTCCCCGAAGCTGTCTTTAGCGCAAGGAAAAGAGATTGAGATTCTACAGCCGTGTTTCATAAGGCTGTGAGCCATGTCCAAGAACAAGTTTTGTTGCTTGCCCTTGGACCTTTTCGAGGATGTTGATGTCCTTCGCCCCCAGGGTCTCCAAGCTTAAATATCGGACTCCAACTGTGGCCGAACGAATGTTCCGAAGACTTGAAAGAAGCAGTCGGTAGTTAAGGCTGCAAAAGCTCGTTTAACGAGGTACAAAATCGACATGGCTGACTTCACTACCTTTGCCAATGTAGGGAGGGTTTAAGCAAGGGCGTGATCCAGACTCCCAGATCCTTTTGGGCATCCACTTCTTTCAATGGAATGCCATTCATACTGTTAACCGTAGGGTACGAAAGATTGCTTTTTCCGGCTCGTATGATGTTGCACTTGCTCTCATTAAACGGCAATAGCCAGTCATTTGCCCATTCCTGGAGTCGATTTAAGTTTGCCTGCAAGTTCTCTTCGTCAGCCGCAGTTTAAATGACGCGCCAAGGTTTGAGATCATCGGCAAACCTGACAATATCGCAGTCCAGTTCGTTGGCACAATCGTTGATGTAGGCAATGAACAAAATAGGGCAGAGAACAGAACCTTTAGGAACACCACTCTCAACCTCAACCTTAGTCGACTGTTTGTCGCTGATATAGACAGTTTGTGAGCGGCCAGTTAAGAAGTTTTCTATCTTTGTCAGAAGTCTTCCTCTTACCACTATGCGGTTGAGTTTATATATTACATATGTTGCATAAAATTTGGCAATTTGGTATCCAGGGTAACGTTTTTAAAAGGCTAAACTGTCTCCTATCATGCAGACTGCAAAAAGTATTTGTTGGTACCACTGAATCCGAGTGGATAACATTAGAGAGTGGTGTTCCACAGGGTTCAGTCTTAGGCCCTCTTCTGTTCCTCATTTATATAAACGACTGTACTGATAATCTTGACCGTGATCCCAGCATGTTTACAGATGATATCAAAATGTGAAAAGCCAAGAGATCTGCTGACGATGCGCAGATACTACAAGAAAACCTTGGCAAATTGGCTGTCCAGTCCAGCAAGTGGCTTCTAACGTTTAATATACCCAAATGTGTAGTCTTACGCTTGTAATCTGGGAGACGACTTTTCCCCAAACACCAGTACTACCTAAAAGAAATTGCACTAAAAGAAGTTGATATGCAAAAAAATCTAGGTATCTGGATAGCTTTCAACCTAATGCCCTCTGAACACTCTAAACGAGGCATCCAACAGCTGATGAGCATCATGTACTGGATCAGGCGCACTTTCATAGTCTTTCCATTCGAACTGTTTTCGTGGATCGTCAGTACTTTCTTTAGTCTGCATTGGGAATACGGAGTGCCAGCAGGGATGCCCTGGGCGAAGCAAGACAGTGATTTCATTGAGCAGGTGTAAAGATGGGCGAAAAATTGGTGGACAGTCTTAGGATGCTGTCATTTTCAGAAAGACTTATTAAGCTTAATATGTTTCCTTTATCCTATAGACAACTGAGATCTAACCTGCTATGGACATTCCGAATTATTTACGAACATGCCTGTTCACTGAAATCCGACGATTTCTTTGAGTTAACAAAACATGACTCACCTGCGTGGTGATATGTATAAGCTCAAATGCGAAGGTAAGCCTCCAGCTCAACGAAAATTGTATTTCACTCAGCGAGTGGCTCGACTATGGTACTCTCTTCCAAGTGAAATAATGACGAAGAATACAGTGGATATTTTTAAACGGCAGCTAAACTGCTAATTTTTTGATAATCGACGGCTCTCCCTGCAGGACTATCTTCAGCCCACCATTAGCGCTACATAATGATTTAAATTTATGTGTATCGTACCACTACAAGTTTGATGGAAAATGTTTAACTGTATTTTATGCTCTCTGTATATATTTGCATTTATAATTTCGACTGTACATAAATAGGGTGAACCCTCAAAATATACAATATATAGCCCAGTAATTCACATTCACCTGGAACTTAAAACATCCCGAATCCTCTTATTAAAGAGCTGAGGGATTTTTTCTCTTAATGAAGCAAATTTCTCTGAGCCTTGATAGCCCTCGTAGAACTCTTCCAATTAAAATGGTTTATCTATAGCCCGCTTCTTATTTTACAATGCAAATAAGGTTCTGAGGGGCTGAGTTATTTCCCTAAATAGACTGAACTGAACTGCACCAAGATCCAGAAACAGTTGTTCCATTAGTTGACATTTGATTACTATCAGCTTAAATTTCATTATTAAAGCAGATGGTTACTACACGAATCAAAAAAGTAAGTGAAATAATTTCTATTGTCTCACTTTTCGAATCTAGAGAACCCAAATGTATTGTTTAAATCACTCAAAACATATTTCAAATGTTTACTAGAAATATATGAAATGCCACAAATACACCAAGTTTATTTGACAATCACTTTCTTATTTTTTAACTTTATTACCTCAACAACAGGTACAATTCATTTTACATTACACTTCTCAGCACTTGACAATGTCATTACGCCGGACGTTACCATTGTGGACGAAAAACCATCTGTTGATACGGGAAGAGTGCAGCATTTACAAAATAAAACTGTCATTATAAGTGCGCTTTTGGGTGAAGGCGTCATCCTCATATGCAACATTTTTAACATGTTTGCGAGCGCACGTGTACGTTAGTTTCTAACGCGTAAACCTAGTCCTTTCCATAGGTGATTTGGCGGCGAGTTAGTTTTGACCGATCCGTAATGGAAACAGTTAATGATGGTCTTATGTCCCGAGACATGTCTCGATGGAAAATTGGGCAGGGGAAGCAGACAAACTCGGTTAGGTAAAAGCCTGGTTATTCTCTCAATTAGTAAGATTTCTGAAGTAATTATTAGTTGTTATTTACTAAACAAATCATTATTTTTATATGTTTACTTGTAACATAAATGTTTAAGAACTGAAAAACCTCCTTTTTTAAAAAAAATAACTTATTTTTTAGTGCAACGGACAGATAAATATATATCTTCCTTGTCTCCCTTGTCTTTCTCGGTTCCACTTTATCAACATATGCTACACGTCGCTATGCGACTGCCTGCGAGGGCTCTAAAGTGAGCTCTAGGGCACAACGGAACATACTTGTTCCTTAAGCAGATCGGTGAGCCGCACACTATCATCATATTCCCGATCTCAACCGACAAAACAACGGGCCCATGGCTCAATGGTAGATCGTTCGACTCAATTACCAAAGGTCGCGGGTTCGAATCCCAGGTGGTCCACACTTGGGATTGGGTATGACTAGCTGGTGATGGCTAATAAGCCAGAAATGGCCTTTCCGGTCTCCCTTGTCTTTTTTGGTTCCACTTTATCAGCATATGCTACACGTAGCTATGCGACGCCTGCGAGGGCTCTAATGTGAGCTCCAGGGCACAACGGAACATACTTGTTCCTTAAGCAGATCGGTGAGCCGCACACTATCATATATATGCACACACATACACACACACACACACACACACACACACATATATATATATATATATATATATATATATATATATATATATATATATATGCCGTTATCATATTCCACAGTATTATGGAATGTTTTCAAACACCAGATTTTCTAGCATACTCAAATTGTTCTTTTAATTCCCGCATATTGTGGTTTAGACAATATCATGTGACAAGCTTACTGGTTTATTATTGGAGAAGAATACTATCCTTGCTAGCTAGTCAGCATAGATTAAACACATGTTGTTAATTCCGTTATGTTTAGATTGGGGTGCAAGGTGACTATTTTTACTTTAAATGGACGTTCAAAATTAGCTCAAACAAAACTTTCCTTAAAAAGATAGTTCACAGTTTATAACATTTTGAGTGTCTATTTGTCAACTCTTTGGATTCCTGATCAAGGTTTTGAAATGAAAATAAGCATTAATCATTCATCTTATTTCTGGATCTGGTGTAATATCCGTTTGACTGGTAAGCACAAAGTAAACCATGTGCCTCACTCAAGCCTTAGAAACATTATATCTCGATGCAAAGAATTCAGTGTAGTTGAGGTAGTTTAGTGCACAGCATATTTGAAGGCGATTTATTTAACCATCTTCGAGCCAACTTATTTATAGTCGTAGATGAAATTAAATTTTCAAAATAACATATAACCAACTAAGCGTTCACTTTTGGAACTCAATCATTTTAAATAGGCTAATCTCTAATTAGAGATACGCGGAATAATCTGAACCGGTTTCTGTGTTTATCTTGTAAATGTCCTTTCCAACTTATTCTTTGGTCAAGTTTATGGGTTTTAGGGTTATTTAAACTGCAAATGCATGTGAAAATTTTAAATTGACTGCATAATTGCAAACATATGTTATCGTTTACAGCACTAGGTATGATACAGATCGCGGATTTAAGTGACTGTAACTGACTTTAACTCGTATTGATAAAAAATCACGGTCATGTTTTTGCAACTATTGTTTTGTTTTAGACTAGAGATACTCTCGGTTGACCAAACGTACGAAGGCTATTATTCCTGTGAATGTCAGTATACAGGCTCTGTAGAACCCGCAAGAGCCGAGCGGATTCTTAAAGTGGTTGGTAAGCCCATGCCAAAAACTATTTAAGCACAGTATATTCTCTTAAAAGGTGTACATTTTAGCAGGCATTTACCTGTATTTTCCGAATCAAGGCTATGTTTGCAAAAATGTGATGTTATTTTGCTAATCTTGTCTTCGCCAAAGTGCAATTTATAAAAGCAGAGAATTTCTTGCTTGATTTGCTTATAAGGATGTTACAGAAATAAACATTTTTCATCATTGCTCAGGCTGAGAGCCTGGTCAGGGACTAAAAAGTTGGAATACAATTATGGTGCGCTAATTTCCGTGTCCCTGCTCCACTCGCTGTGGCGCATACGGGGGACCTCGTCGAAAATGACGATCGAACTATCAAAATAAAATTATTAGTTGTAACTGCAAGCTTAGCATTTTCCTTGTACCGAAAGCTGTATGCTTCGTTGTGATTACTGAGTGGTCTTTAGTTATGGTTGACAACGATGAGTTACAGGGCCTTCTTAAACGTCGAAAAAGAAAATCTGCGATCAATATGCTCTTGATCAATGAACAAGCATACTGTTATACTTTGCCTCTTTGAAAACTGTTTTTATTAGGCGTTTTCCTGACACATTTTATGTTGTTGACCTTTTTTCCAAGTTAAAGACTAAAAGGACATTTGAAGCACCTGCCTTACTTTTCCACTATGCTTACTTTTAAACTCTGCACAAAAACCAAGCCGCACAAAAATATCTTATCACAACTTTAAAGGTTACAGTGGCCATGTAATGATGGGCTTTTAGGTAGTTGTTGATGGCATATCTGCGAATCATTGGGAAGAAACGGTATCTTGGATCGAGGAATCGCTTATAAGCATAATGGCTGTTTTTGAAGCATAAGATGACACAGATTTACAAATCTTAAATTTAAACTCAATAGAACGTATAGTTTTATAAAATAACAGACTTGTTTATACCCTGCTTTACGTAACTGGCGTGAACCAAAAAACGGTCTTCAAGTGAGCCAATATTTTTGGTAAACGTCTTCATTCGAAGTTAATTTTCGCTCGCAGAAAAACACGCACTGATGCAAAAGCTTGGTCTAATACTGTCACTGACATAGGATATTGCCTGAAAGTTAGGTACTGCTGTTTTTTGCTGTAAGTATTCAGCTTTGCTATGATTTTGTTACGGAGAAACATATTTTGCACTGAAACGGCTTAATAGAATAAGTAGAGTGAATATTGAGTTATGCTCTCTAAACAGGTTATTTTTATTTCAATCATTACGCTTCAGGTTTACGCCACCTGTATTTATCTGTTTTCTCTACCGCTCATCAATGCTTTTCAGCCGTTCCGACCATCAATAACTTTCAATCCTCATATGATACAACTGTTAATGAAGGCGACAGAGTCACACTGCGTTGCGAGGCACATGGAATCCCACCACCGGTCATTACTTGGCGCAGAACAGGCGGCAGTAGTAGTCTCATTCGCAATTACGGCAATATGAAACCGGTTAGTCGTTCCAAAAGTTTAAACTTTTACTATTTTACCTCTGAGCTTTTAAAAAACGAAATACAGTTCCTGATAGCACCCTCAGAAAATCATTTCTTGATTTTATGCATTTTAACTTTCCAAGATGTATCAACATGTCAGTAGGTAGAGTCTCTAAAGGCGAAAAATTACCTCACTTTTGAAACGCCATCAAATATGGGCGGACATATGCCAGTAGGGGGTTTTGAAGTTGTTCAACTTCTCGCGCATACCCCTTTGTAAAATACAAGTTTCTATGAGACTTATATAAATACGTTGTCAGAGTGCTGTGGTCCAAAGATGTCAAATTAATGAAATCTGAAGTTGCAGTTTGTTTAGGCCAAAGCCGCAGCATATTAAAATGGTTGTTTTAACCGAACTTACTCTTTAGAGCAGTGTCCAACACTTACCTCATTTTTTATATAGCTGATTGCTATTTTGGAGCTTTAGTAAATGAAATGGCTAGCACTATTAAAACTTTTGTTTTAAATTTCAGCAAAAAGCTCTGTTGTCAAGTGGTTAATGTATCCTATTTTCAAATATTTCTTTATTTAGTCTGCAATTCCTACATTGGCTTTGGCTTGTGCAAGAGCAAAAATAGGAACTTTTGTTCTTCTTAAACTCTTAGGGCGAACTCATTCAATTCGATAGAGCCCTTCCTGATGACGCGGGCACGTATATGTGCCGCGCTGAAAACGACCTCGGAAGCGCGTACTGGCCAGTACGACTTTATGTTAGACGTACGTTTCCCGCTTAAGGCACCCTGTTTCCCTGTTAGCCTTAAAATTGCTACGTAAATGGAGAGAAGAACTAACATGCTACTTTCCTTGATGCAAAACTTCACATAGAACTATTTCTTGCTGGATTTCTTCAAACAAGGTGTAAATTAACCAAACTAAGGTGCGGAAGTCTTTGATCTGTGAGTGCAGTAGGCAGGCTATCTCATGAAATGTTAGCCAAAATGCTGAAATGCGTTTAAGACTATAAGGGAGTACTTGAGTTGATGTTGTAACATTTTTAGTCACAAACCAGGGATGTCGACTTTTGAATGAGCCTCTTTTCAGCAACCAGCCTAATTTAAACTCCGCAAAAAATGACTACATGGATAAAATTAATTTTCCCATTGATTTTTGACTCCCTTATTTTATAGACAACATGCATAAAACTATTCTTTCTGGTACTCGTTTGGCTGCAAGAGAGCGAGCCCGTGGCGCAGTGGGTTAGAGTGTTGGACATTTAATCAACAGGTTGACAGTTCGAGCCTCAGGGGTTGCAGCACCCGGGGTTGGCTGATGATGCTAGTTGGTCAGAAATGACCATTCGAGCGTCCCTCGCTGTAAAAAAGGCGGTCATAGAGGACTCATCACCTTTAACACTGGATGTGGACCATGTTGTAGACTTAATAAGCAGCATTAATAAACGTGCTGATACGAGGATGTATGGATGCAAATTACATGATCTTAAAAAACCGCACAATTAACAACTGTTTTAAAACCGAAAGATATCTTTTCTTCGATTATACAATTCTAAAAGGCGTAATTTGCTACAAAATGGGTGCATACAAATATTTTTGTACCCTAACTACCTTTGGGCCCTGAAAATCAGGGGGACAAGCACATGCTAATTAAGTAGTAATTTTACCGAGCTCATTTGAAATCCGGCATCCTGACATGACTGAAATATTGTGGAAGCATGCTGCATGATAATCAATATTACAACACCACCCAACTAATCCGTGGCATAATGGGAAGAACGTTGCACCGGTTGTCGGTTTGATCCTCAGGTTGTGGACCACCTGGGGTTGGGTATGACTTGCTGACGACGGCTAATAAGCCAGAAATGGGTATTCCAGTCGCCATTGACTTTGCTGGCCATATTTATCTGGCTATTCTTCTACTAGCCGCTGTGTGGTTGCTAGCGGAGCTCGAGAGTGAGCCTCAAGGCAGAGCGGAACGAGTGAGTTCAGTTAACAATCGGTGAGTGCTCATCAACGACTGTACTCCTTTATAGTCGAAACCACATTTCGGACTCTTGGTTAAAATTTCATGAAATAACCCACTTACTGCACTTTGATTTATCCGACGAAGACGTGGGTTTTCTATGCTCCCATGAACTGACGTCAGTATAAGTGCTTGTTGCAGACTAAAAAACACCCCTACCTCCTCTGAAAATTTCGGCTGCCTTTTGAACTACTTTTTTTTTAATGTGTCAGGGGCAATTTGTACTGCACTGGTTATTTTATTAACCGTGTCTCCGCCTTTATCTCTATCAGATGCTCCTCGTCTTAGAGTTTTTACTGTTCTGCCGGCACCTCGGTTCAGCTGCAACGTCCAGCTTCTGTGTGAAATCACAGCCAATCCTGCGCCGCTGTCGACCCAAGTCCGATGGACCAACCAAACGGGTCAGCAGATCCGTGATGCGCCCGGGTAGGTCCTCCTCCGGAGAGGTCCCAATTAATTTCTTGAAAGCCACCCCGGCATCGACTTTATTGACTACTGTGAAGTCAACAGCTTAGGAGAAAATAAGAGCAGTGTGAGCATGGTACCCTCGGCGGATCAACACGCCAGGTGATGTGGGAAGCAGGCCAGTGGAGTTATAAATGTTCGTAAGAGCCCCTTAAATAGCACAGGTGGCTGCGCCAAACTCTAAGAGAAATAGGGTTCGATTTACTGTTAGTGCCAAGTTTAACGCTAGGTTGAAAAGCCTAGCCTTAAGTTAAGTGGGTGTCAAGTTTAGGGTTAAGATTAGGGCTACGGTTAAGTTTATGTTAGGCCTATTTTCAGGGCGACGGTGGGGGAGCAGTTGCCATTCCTGGGATTATGTATAGGGCTGCCTTTATAACTTAAGCGGAGCGTTCATGGTCCCGTCTGCTGTTTAGGGGGCCATATAAGTTATCCTTAGCGAAATGTTGACCGGCAACTACGACGGTCAAACTGTAAGGCTAAGTTCACGGTGAGATTCAGAGCTACAGTTAGGATAAGGTTTAATTTAGGGCTAGGGTTAGTGTTAAACGTGGTGCTGGGGTTTAGTCTTACAATTAAGATGACCACAACGTTTATGAGTTATGGTAGGGTCGACAAGCTGTCTGAATTCTCTTTGATACGATGGGATGCTATCTACCGCACTTGAAAAATTACAGTGTCCTATATGCAGGCTTCATGCAAATGCTGGTAGAAGAGTGGTTGAGATTCCCGTGCTGGCGTCGCTATGTTTCTGGCAAGGGAATCAAACCAATCGGTTTTTACATTTCGATGCGAAAACATCATTGTCTCATATGCCGGTCCTGAGCCAAGACTTGGAGCAAGGCGGTGTATTTTTTTGCAATATCCTCCTGTCTCATCTGTTGTAACTCTAAGGCCTCATGAAACAGTTTTCCCACTGACTAAACTTCTCTCTGGCGTAGATAGCAATCGGGAATACCAAAGACGTAGTGTCAGATGCCTTAAATAGAACCCTAAGGATATGGTAACAAAAATGACTTCCGGTCAATTAGGTCGCCTGCTATCTTCGGACCTTTTACATCAGTTTCGATGGAGGGACCACGTCGTGAGGATGTTTTCTGGCTACTCTCCGAAAAGGCTGTTCTACGACAACATTTTTCTGATCACCACATCCGAGGAAAACGTAACCACGATACACGGCAAAAAAACTCGGATCATTCGCGTCACCACGGACAAGACCATCCCAAACACAGAAGCTTGCGGTGTACAGATCAGGCCAAAAACTACGGAATCTGCAGCTCAGACATAGAATACAAGGAATGGAGTGGTTGGAAAGTTTCGCCTTTTGAGTGAATTCGAAGGTCACTTGCCTACAGCGGTAGCTCCCTGTCCACCAACAACGATATTTAAGCAGGCTCCTACTTTTAGTGGACGCACTCCCCGCACGCACCATAATACAGACCATCCAAGCCCATCGCGCAAACAACGTTCACAGTTCATCCGTCGCAAGCGATGATGCTCACCGCATGCCGCACAGCAAGGTGAGCGCAGGGATGGTGGCTTGTGCGCAGTGCCTACCATAATTTCTCCTTCCGCACCCCCCCTGGCTTCCATAACTAGACCATATCCAGACGAGCGTTGAGTGAATCGGGCGTAGTGGTTGATAAAGCTAAATAACCCGTCTGCGCGTGCTACACACACGACCGGTCTCCAGTCCACAAGAACAGTCGCCTTTAATCCGTCATGCCACGTAGCTGAAGAGTCGGATCGAGACACATAAGTGTGAACGTCAACTATCTATCCTGGTTGTGGTATGGGCCTGTGTTGGCAAACGCCACTTCCATGGGACTGAATATCCCTGAAGGAAGCCAACAGGAGCTGGGCTCGCAGGTTCAGCTGACTCAACTGCCCTATAAGCAACTGTCGATGACATCTCTAGACTACCGACTGCTGCTTTGTTGCAGGCCTAAACACTTCTACATATTAATGAAACCGCTTCGTGGGGCAAGAGGAGATTTCTCCGAATTGTGAATAGTTTGACTCAGATTGCTATACCCCAGGGAGGATCTTGAGCTCGAACTGTGGATAAATCTTTTTTGACCCACCGCTGATTGGTTTTAAAAGTCAGCCTTCGGAAGCAAGCCTAATGTATCAGACACAAGTAAATTAGTTCGCCGTTCAAACCTTGATGTGCTGTCGCGCCTTCTCTAAAGAAGTTTTACCTCTGAAAATGACTTTCTAGCCCGCTGTTCTACGCTAGGGAGAACAAGGCGTTTCGCGAGTCCCTGCAGCTGGCGTTTGGACAATAAACTGAGGGTTCAGTAACCATTTAACAATCGAACGTTATGCAAATCACCCTTATTACTGTTGAATATGCGAAAGACCTCCATAGTATCACTTAACTACCCTGCTGTGTGCTGCAGTTCAAACATGACTGCTGGTTCCATTTCTAAGTTTCGCCCCCTATATGACATAAACTAATGTTTTGGCCAACTAACTGCCTTCTGCAGGATTAATTTACAGCAACATAGCCGAAATTTTCCAATGAAAAAAATCAGTTGGAATACAGAAGAAAGCGTAAACATTGTACTTATAAACCCCGTCAATTATTCATGTTTTAATTATCCGCGTAACTGTACCGGCCAGATGATGAGTTACCGATAACACGTGTTTACCGACTTTACTTTTCAAGTTTGACATGGGAATATTCGCAAAAATATAGTGTTTTGTTGCATAAGCTTGATACAGAGGACAACGAGGTCCGAAAAAGTAATAGTCTTAAGCGTACTTTGGATTTACGAATGCACTTATTCATCCCTTTGAGTATTTACATCAAAAGAGGTAGTAAATTACATGATATTGCGTTTCCAAGTTGTAGTTAATTCTGTTTATGTTTATAAAACGCACCCACTATTGTATGCTGCTTGTCCTTTGTTGTAGCTAATAATAATTAGTACATCCAAAATGTCGTCCGAAAACTCTAAGAAGAAGGCCTATGCACCAGACCACATATATAACCCATCTTTCTTAGCGTATTAGGCTGTAAAAATAAACAATGAAAAAGCTAACAACGAATCACACATAAGTTAACACGGAGAGACAGAGGAAAACCACACTTTTATGTTGAAGTAGGAATAATTTTCACCATAAACTCACAACAACATGGTCCAAAGCGAGTAATAAAGGCAAATTCCATTTTTGCTGACCTGCGCAGTTATCGCGAGAACTTCATCTTCTATGAATTCATGTTAGTGTGATAAACAGACGATGTCCCGAATGGAGAGGAAAATTTGGTTTTGTTTGGTCAAATAATCGGGCTACTGGACAAGAGCGAAAAACGCCCTTTGCTCAATGGGGTTGAAAAGTGATCTCTCTCTCTAGTTCAAAAGTTCTTTTGCCTATACTTTTTAATGTAAAAGTAGGCTATAATGCAGTCTCCGAGCCTGTGGAAGAGAATTTGCTGATGTCACATGCTTCACCAAATTGACAGCGCAAGCTGACAAGTAGCTGTTCTTTTGTCAGGTGCCTATGGTTATAATTCAGTTATTTTTAGCTACTCGTAATACCAAGTAACTCTTTTATTTTAGTCGTAGAATTGTATACTTGGACGCCGGGTTGAACACATTTCTGGCACTATCCCTTGAGCCAATCACAGCAGCTGACCTGGGGAAGACGTTTTCCTGCTACGCACAAAACACTTTCGGAAGCGCAACTAAGGAATTTCTCTTAACCGGTTTGTCCTTAAGGCTTTTTTGTCGCACGATGTTGCGTCCCTTATACTTTTTGAGACATGTGAATTATACAGCAATGCTAGGATCTGCGTTTATTCATTCACCTCGAGAGTCCGCCGGCAATGATCGCTTCTGATAATCACATTATCCTGCTTGACTAAACTTGCAACTGTGAACTCACATGGGGCTCTAAGTGTCTGTTTGTGCGCGTAAACTGGGTTGTTAAGTCAAAATTCCATGGACAAAGCCCGCATCTACCTTATGTAAATTTAATCTGTTTGACCGAGTTGTGAAAAAATCGGTGACATCGGTGGGTTTCGCATCAATCAGAAGCAAGGGGAAGGACTTAGTACGGTTAACGCTCCTGTGGCTAGAGCGTTGACTATACTAAAACCTATCCCTTACTGTCATGGGTTCAAATACTAACGAGGCTGCCGAGTTTGTCACAACTTAGCCAAATGAATTAATCAAGTCTTTCAAAACTCCCTATGCAGATATTGAATCCCTAATTTGATGAAAATTTCGAGTATGCGGAAATGGCTATTACTAAAACCACCAACTTCTGAAGTTCCAAGATCAGAGCACCGTTCATGGTCAATGTAAACATTATGTTCTTCATGGTCGCCAAGGTAGCCAGTGAAAATACCGTAGAAGGTCTACTTTAACATTCACACAGTAGGGCTTTTTCTCTTATTCATCGAAGTTTCCGTTCACTCATCCTCGAAAATCCTTGGTTATCCGCGGGACCTAGCTGACTTATTTCTCGAAGGGAAACTCTACAGCGCCGTTTAAACTATTTTCATTATACCCCCTCCCCTCTTTTGGTAAATTCAGGGTATTTAATCCGACAAGTTTCCTTAGGGTGTTGCAATTTTAAGGAAGATGACTGTTTCTCATCTCTGGGACCAAGCCAAGTCCGTAGAAAGTTAACTCTCCTTATTTTAAGGTTGCAACAATTTCCAGTAAAAAAATTCAGACGATGGCATTACTATAAATTCTTGTCAAGAACGGGGTAAGATAAATCATACCGCCATCTCTATCCCGACGAAATGCTACTAGATGTCTTTAATTACCCTTCTTCACTCCTCTCATCCTATCAGCGTTAAAAGCGAGGAAAAAAATCGACTCCTCTATTTATCCGCATTTTTCACTGCATCCAGTAATCATGCACGTATACAGGCCTGACGATCGTTTGCTTGCCAACTCGCGGCATAATTTGCTTCAAATCACAGGGTTATTCTAGTTAATCTCGAGCAAGCAGGACTGAAGGATGGTCGTATTACTTATAAACCTTTTAGCACCCTTCAAGATTTCCTTTAAGCGGTAATGAATAAATGAGGACTTGTGAGTTCATCATTAAATGATTTTAGTTCTTTTCAATCAACGTGCCTTGGCATTTAAAGTAGCCGCTCTGTGACAAACTGTTGAGTAATCCAGAGTTTCAGTGGATGAGATAGGCTTAAGCGACGGCAAGTCTCCGTCGTTCGTGTATCTCAATGTTATCACGGGGTGGGCTTAGCACGGGCTACTTACACGCGGATTAGTTTATAACGCGGCAGGCTTGTGCGGCATCTGATCTACTGCACACTCTCTCCTCCCTCACTCAAGTGGATCCGAGGACAAAACGATATCAAGATGACCGAATAGTGGCTAGGGCACGGTGGTTGACAGATCTGAATACGACCCATCTAAGCGCGCCACGCACGGCCTGGTCCTGACACACTGTACCAGCTTTGTCACAGATAGACCACACATAAACCCATGATTTCATCACAGGCACGAAGGTATAATAGAAATTGGTAATCGCGGGACGCTATTGACGTCAGCCTTCGCTGTCCAGCATTATGGTAGACACATTTCATTCCACCAAAAGATACGGTCTGTTTGCATCTTACGAATCTCCTTCTTGCAATGTCATCTATCCTACTCTTTGCTTTAGAATCCTCTATCATGCCTGGTTGGTCTATCAATCGACCTCAGTGTGTGGCCCATCTGCAACGTCTCTGCCTATCGCTTCTTCTCACTTCGGCTGCTCTATCCTCAACCTACAGCCTGACATGGCTGAATTAACTGCTCCATTGTATCCTTTTCTGTCTCGCAACTGCAAATTTGGCCGGATCATTTATTTTTCATACCAGTGAGACAGTAGACTTCCTTGTGCAAAAATGCCCCATGAAGTATACCCACGAATTTTAGAACTGTCTGCTCTTGACCTATCTTCAGATAGCACCGGAAGAAGGAGGGGTTAGTACTCTTGGCAGAGAAATTGCTGTAGCAAAAAAAGGCAAAGAATGCCCAACACTACCCAGTTCTTAACTTATTTGATAACTGTTGGCTGTAAATTGTCGAAATGCATAAAACACCAACGCGAATCGTCACGTATGCTCGCAAACAGAACGAAACTGCACGAGGGCAAAGCAGGGATGATCAACGCCGTTAGGTTAAAGCATTAGTCTTTGTGTGGTTTTCAAGTAGGAAGCTTCGGAGTTGACTGCGTGGATCTCAACTGCAGATAAATAAACGCTCTTGGCAGGCGGATTTGCAGTACCTTGGTAAGCAAATCAACTCGGTGTGACTCTGGCGTGTGTGGCGCTTTCAACTGCGTCTCGCAACAAGCTCTATGTCTTGTTCACTCCTAGGACAGATGTCTTTTACCTCCATCGAAAATACACATTGGAGCTGCTAAATTCGCAATCTGCAGAGGTTATTTGGGGTTTCTTTAGTCTTTACAGAATCACGTGAAAATACTGATTGGCAAAGCAACATGGTTGTCAGAATACATCAAAAATCGTCAAAAAACGCATCTCGTCGGTTGAAATTTTGGCAAGTTACTTGGGGTCGGTTGGTGGACCGTCGCGAATGAAAAGGCCCACCGTGTGTCACACAACATGGTGGGCGCAAGATGGTGACTTGCGCAGCATCAATTGCACAATTTCCGCTCTCACCCACCTTTCTACGATGGCTAAGCAGTGTCCAGATGACTGGAAATGGGCCTATGCGCAGTGAAGGACGAAGCTAAACGGGGCATCTACACGTACCACACATGAACTGACTTCACAAAACCGTACCAGAATTTTGGAGAACAAAGAAAATGACTTCGGATTCCATCTGAGTGGGAGTGCCCTAGGGGGACGCATTTAGAAGGAACTTTTCAGCATAGCTCTCCGTCCTCAAGCCAGCCACCCAACGTACGCACACGCACACACAGTACTAACCGTGAGGCTTGTGGTATCATCATCTCATCCCCCCCCCATGACAGACAGACCGTTTCGTTTACTCATAGCTACACTATCTAAAATAAGGTTTTTTTAGTACCAGTCTTGATACTCCCCTTTTTATATAGGATGAATATCAAAACACAGTCAAGACAGCCGGAGGTGAGTTTCGGCTTTCTGACGGCTAACGGAAATCGAAATCAGTTCTTCCTTGAAGATGGTTCCATCTTTAACTGCAAATTAACTATCGTGCAGTCTAATAAGAATACATTTCTTACACCTCAGGATGCCGGCTTTTAGAATATGCGCCCTTTCGGCTGTCTACAAAGACCGCATTTGGTAAAAAGGACTACTTAATTAATAAGTATAATATGCAGTAAATAACTGAGAGGCTGCCGGGTTTACGTGATATTGACAGCAGAGGTACTAGCTTAAAGCCCAGGCACGTGTTCTGCCAGCATTCTGCCTCGGATTGGCACATCTGAGAGGACTTTGGCCCAAATGTTCATTTCACTTCCACTCTACGCCTATAACCTTTCAAATAGACTGGTTTACTCCAAGTTAGCGATTAACTTCTGGTAAACTTAAAAATAAACAATTTTTAAACAATGTTTTTAAACCACAACGCACGTAGGGAACGCTGGGGAACCCACTGATAAGCCAGAAACTGCAGAACATCGGAAAAGCACGTAACTGGGCTTTTAGCTAGTACCTCTGTTGTCAATATGGTGTATCATGTAAATCCTTTATGCACTGATTGACAGTCCTTTGCACTTTAAATTCTCTTGGTGCATTGAGAGGTGTGGTCTAAAAACTGTTCTCGGGACTATAGGTCGGACTTTCGAGTGATCCTAATACATAAACCCATTATTTTAGCTCTCTTCGATCAGGGATCCCAGAATTTATTTCGAAGTCGGCTTGATGTAGGTGTTGAAATCAGTATGCATCCTGTCACGCTAGTCACTTCTGGCTTGGACCTTACATTTCGGACATGGTAGGTATTGGGAGAGAGTGAATGACATACTGTACCAACCTATCCCACTATAAGCGTGTTCCTACGCAAGTCGTTAGTACTCCTAGTCCTAGTCACTCGCCACGGCGGATTATTGCATCACCTTCGTCAGTTCTGGAAAGGCTTGACTGTTAGTGTTTTCACAAACACTAACATTCCTACTAAAACTATATAAATAGCAATGCCAGCCTAGACTAAAAAG
Organism: Schistocephalus solidus; assembly: GCA_017591395.1. NCBI lineage: Eukaryota > Metazoa > Platyhelminthes > Cestoda > Diphyllobothriidea > Diphyllobothriidae > Schistocephalus > Schistocephalus solidus. The sequence goes on along the minus strand of WEDG01007680.1, from coordinate 16,685 downwards.
TCTGCTAAAGCGGCAGTTACAGGTAATGCAGCGATAATACCTTCAGTCTTGGCAATCCGTCCGACCGGGTTCCAAATTATAAGTGATATAGCGAATGCCACCGGCCAATAAATAGGACTTCACCCGCCCTTTAGAAAATTCTTCAAAGTTTAAACCCTTATCAGAGCGGAAAATGAAGGCGTCCATTTTTGAACCCAAGTACTACACTAAACCATCGGATACTGGTAAATCACGCGAGAAGTCCCGAGCAATTCCACCGAAGCTCTCCGTTGTCGTTGTATCACTTGAAACGGATTGTTCGATTTATTTAAAATGGCGGCTCTATTGAGTATGCTAAGCTCAGTACCATGGACAACTGCAGTTGCCTCCTACAAAGCTGGCCGGAACTGCTGCTAGGTTTTGAATGTCACTGTAACACGTTAGTTGCCTAAAGCGATAACTGAAAAAAGCAGTGCATCGTATTCATTCACGCCTCGCCTGGAACTGATTGCATATGTCACAACACTGCTGGGCCATCCGATTCAGCCAGCATATCATTTACTTCCTGGATATGTGGTTTAGCCAAGTAGGATTCATTTTTTGCAGGCACCTTCTGTCGATTTCACGGATATCCGCCTCTTCTATCGCTATCGATAAATTGTGTTCTTCTCGGTGATCAGGCTTTGGATCCACTTGTCATTCTTGTTTAATTTCATCAAATGTTAACGCCGGGTGACATGGTACTGCTCATCGTTTCAGCATCCACGGAGGATCCACTGGGGAAGCTGAACCCCTCGCAGCTGTAGCACGCAGCAGCAGATTCAGCTTTGAGCTAGTACCCACGACCTCAGTATGGTATAACATCTTTACTTTAAAATAACCAGTAGTATGAGCACTCAGAAATGAGGAATTAGCTGTGCCGTATGTCTAAAGTAATGGAAATGACCGCACGGCAGTTACAGCCCCTTAGGGTTCCCCGCTTCGGGTAGAGGAGACTGCTCTGCTTGGACTTCATGGGATGATGATTCGTATAAAGTTTTGCTTTTCCGATCGCAGATTCAAGTGCTCTGCTGATGCTGATATTACATACCGGTCATCATTGGATGCTGTAGGTCTCCACAATTAAATTTCAGCCACTAATTGCTTCCAGTTACTGTGGTGTGCTTAGCTACTTCCAACTCTTTCACTCAGTGACGGGTGAGCATGCTGTCTTCCTCGTATAAATTTGCTATGAATACTAGCAGATATTATGTATATTTTTATGCTGAAACTAAGTTAAAATGTATTGACTACAACAAAATAGAAAATGAACTAAAATATTTTCTAATTATTTTGTTAATATTAGCTTTCCAAAATCGAAAAAAACTGCGAATGGGTATTGCATCTTGTAAAAGTTCTTTACTTTACAGAAAAATAAAAGTTTCCGTTGGAAATCGAAGTTGATTCGAAAGAATTGGTACAAACAAAACAGTTACATTTTCATTAACAAAATGGGTCTCAAGATTTTACGTCTAAAAGCATGAATGCTGATAAATTACTTCAAAAACTAAACATAAGCACTATGGCAGGGTTTCTTGATAATTTTGACAAGTTCACAGATCTGTGAAAAATCAGAGAAACAAAGTTATTAAGTTCCAGGAAAAATTTTGCAAATCCAGAAACACGAATGCATGAGACATGACTCTTTAGATAGATACATATCTGTATGCAGAAGAAAATTACCGAGAAAGACTAGGGAGACTAGAATATCCATTTTCCAGATGTTGTACCAGATGTTGTATCTGTATGCAGAAGAAAATTACCGAGAAAGACTAGGGAGACTAGAATATCCATTTTCCAGATGTTGTACCACCCGAGGATCGAAACCGTGACCTGTTGATTCTAAGTCCAACGGTTTAACGATTGAGTGTGCATTTCGAACTAATTAAATTAAAAGAAAATATTCGTCTAAAAATCGAGTTTTACTCGTGAAATTTCAAGATAATGTCACCAAAACGCCGTCAGGCGATTTGAGCAGAACAGACAGTGAGACTGGTTAGCACAACAGGAAATACAAGGGAGTCTGAGACGATCTTTCTTAAGCACGTTGAATTTCTCTAACCCGAGTAATCATTGGCTTTCCCTTTTTCTCTACACTTACTTAAGCCTTATATAGTTTATAACACTCGAACTATGTAGAAGTGTGACTTAAATATCACCATAGTCTCTCCATTTCAAAGCCCGCAAGCAAAGATATGTAAACGTTTACGCCTCTACTTATAAAAAGGCAAAAATAAAATATATTGCTTTGTTTAAACGAGTGTTTTGTGCTTCAGTAAGTGGTCCGAAAAGCGAAACGACGAAAACATACAGCACCTATAATTACTGGAAGGAAACCGGGTGATCGGCAGGCTTCTACGGCTTAGTCATCCACTGGATATGGCGCAAACGGTTTTTTTGTTAAAAAGTTTTGTTTTAACACCTTTGGGGGAAAGTACTCAACCCCTAACCTGTAATGAAACATTCCAAGCCTATGCAAGGGTTGATGAGCTCTCTGGGATAGGAGCAGTAGCTTTTCTAAACTTTGAGTCCATTGTCCAAGTCTGTATTAAATAAAAAAATCGAAAAGGATTTGAAGGGCACCTTAACGATAGTGGTTTTCTTTCTTATTGTATTCATTTTTAAGCGTCTGTTCCCCTGGCCTCCAATAACTCTCCAATTAGTGCGATAACTCTTTGGTGTTTTGTTTGTGTAATCAGGCATCAAGTTGATGGCCGATGACCGAGCATGCCTGAGTGATTGTGGGATCCTGCAGACAGTACAATTTAGCTGAATTTGTGCCTTCCACTGTTTCCCAAAAGGAACTCAGCAGCCCATCTGCAGATTGGTGACGAGTGCTTGCATACCCTAGCTTCGCTTCTGGGTTAAATTATCTAGGATCGGGGCGAGAAAAGGCGAAGATGATGAAAAACAGCCTTAACCCCTTCCCCGTATGCCGTCCGAGAGCTGCAATATGCACACGGAACAACTACAGACGACAGTTTACCATTTACTTCCAGAAGCCGCTCACAGTTAGACAACTTTGCGGAAAAATATTTTCTTCTCATACTGCGTGCGTTCCTAAAAATTATATTGTTATGTGTATTCACTTCGTGAGAATTATCCGAGGTGTTTAAACTTCGTTTATTCTTAGAATGAAATCTGCTTAGCGTTACTATTTGGCCGTAAAGGAAGAGGATTTATTTTAAAATTCCTTAGTAGTAATTATTGCAATAGTAAGCTGAGTTCATATCCCGTGTCTTGTTGTTGATGTCATGCACTTTTGTGCGTGTAAAGCGGACCAGGCTGTAGTGATTGATGTAGTTATGCTAACCGTATCCAGGTCCGCCCCAGGAGACAAGCAGAGATCCGAGACTGGAATGCGTAAGGCAGTGAATTCATTTAGCGCTGACTGATTTAAACAATAGATAATCAGTGCTTGTAAGCAACACGATATTTGAAGAATATGGTAGGATTATGGGAGTTGCATTTTTAAAGCGGTATATTTTTAACCGTGTTGCGTAAAGTCGCCTAAAATCGACGGAAGGCTTAGAGACCGAACATTTTGACATCCTTCTGCACGAAGACCGATTATTTCTAACGATTCATTTCATTTAACTATTTTCCACCTGCTTCGGTAACGGATTTCGTAAAAATTACAAATTCAGCTGCATGACTAATCACCCGCGCAAAAACTGCTGTCCTTCGGTAGGAGAGGAGGCGGTGGAAAGTTGATTTAGCGCTGGTGGGCGCCGCGCGTTCGTGCAAACTAATTATGGCAACCTGGCGACCTTGAACGAAGGTCGCCAACGCTCGCACGCGAGGCGTGCGCGGTCGCCCATTTAATGCCAGCGAGCCAAGATCTAGGCGCCCTGTTGGGTGGGCAGGCAACTGACGTCAGTTCACTTAACTCCGTGGCGTTGACGACGACATTCGCCTGTGCAGCACTTCGGCATGACAGTAGCTAAAGTAGGCTGATTTCGGTGTGCGTGCAGGTAGCTGCACCCCCGGTAGGGCCCTAGTGTGCGCATCGCGCTTACATGCCTACTGTACCTGGCACGCGCAGACGCCCACGCACTCATCTATGCACGGACCCACGTGCGAATTCCCACCCATTTATCCTGAACCAAGAAAAGGTCCAGGTATGCGGGTGAAATCGCTCGAAGGTGCGTGCTTTCCGACTTTGACTTAATGAGAACGTGCTTTTTGTATTAAACACCAGACGCAGTGACGGTAGGTTATGTACAGCACTAAGAAAGACCGAAACACCAGGCTCGTGTTTCACTTTATGCTCGACGATTGAAAAGTGCAATTCACAAAAGTTTAACACCAGAACAATTATCCTTTTTACACCGACGTCAAAGCACCACGATTCTACTAAAGTCTGTGCGGGTGATACCGGCAAGCCGCTTTCCGCTATGACTACCAAATTCTTAGAACCTTTATAACACATGTGCACTATCGGCTTCAAAAATCCAAAGAGCAGAACGAATAACACATGCAATTTTGCAAGGGCCTATAAACCTTATATGAGCCGCTGTAATGCCCCACAACCAGTCACGTATTACACGAGCCAGGAGTTCCTGGCTTCCTTCGTGCTGTACAAAGCCTACCGTTATCCCGAAAGCTGCCTAAAACAGCACACAGAGAACCCATGGTGGGTTCAAGTTAACTGAACGAAGGCTGAGTTATGTCGCATAAAATACGGGGGAGGGAGTGCAGACACAGCTAAAATTTTTCAACAGAGACGAACCGTGCGCCTTGAAACTGGAGGTGGCCGTGTAACGGGGACAATTTCACCATCGAATAACCTATTGTATTGGTGAACGATCATCCGGATATATAACGCCTACCTAACCTGTGAGTTCATAAGACGCTTATTCAGACTAGTATGATTTTCCCGGAGTATTGGATGTGATTGAGTTGAAAGAAATTATCAATATTATCGATCCTGCACGAAATAGTGCATGTCTGGGTGAGGTTTCTATCAGCCCGTCTGGTATGGGGGTATCGAGAATTGGGCCTTGGAGGCCTTTCGATAGCTTCGAAATGAGGGCACAGTTCTGTTCGCTTGGGTAAAGACCTTCAGGTCGTGGAAGAATTACGTTGAGCAGCATTTTTATGCGATTTAAGTTTTATTCGGAGATACTTCTGAAACTCCTTCGAAGGAGGAAAGTCACTTCTGAGACCTCAAACTGAACCTGTGGAAGGGTTTAGAAGGTACCTGGATTGTTATTGATCTACTATCAACGTCTGCAGTAGAATGATCTCGTTTACGGTCACTCGTATTTCTACTATTTGGTCTGAACGCGGCTTTCTGATAAATAAGTTGAATATTCTCATTTATATCATAACTCCAATAAAGATAAATTTGATAAACTTCGAACAATCTCAGCAAACTCTCCGCACAGGATGTACATATGAACTGATACACGTATTTTCCTAACATTCTGCCGCCCTTTGCAAGATAACCGGTTCAACAGTGGGCTGCTTACTTCCACTCTACCCACCTACCTTGCATTTGATCGTAATATTACTAAAAATGGGGCCAGTTTTCAAATAATTATCATACTGATGATTCGTAACGGGGGTGGATTCGTGACCGTCATCGGTTGGGATGTGGGCGAATGCGCAATTATTGCATCAAATATGAATATCAACGATGGACGTGTGCCGTAAATTTTAGTAGGTTTATGTGGTTGTACCGCAGCTGTATGCTAGCAATATAGACATCTCCTCTGCGTCTCCTAGCCCTATCTCATTTTATCTCTTATGATAGGCTCGACAATGAGTCCGAGACGTCAAAGGCAAAAATAACTTTGCTACCTACTTCCCGGAGCTCGCCTTTCCCGCGCATCCTCCACCAGAACTGCTCAAAGCAATACCATAACGTGAACTTGTCCACTCGCAGCTGGCTGAGCGGTTGGCGCTGCAGCCTCTTGGTAAGCACCTTTGCTCACAAGGATCAAAATCGCAGATTTTAATTTGATCCTCTTTCAAAAATGTTTTCCATAGGGATGCCTTGTATGGCCGTCTAAACAGGATACGGGAATAGGAAGCGCCCCGCACGCTTAAAATAGGTGGCCGTACGGTAAATTCCAGGAAGGGTAAATATACCCATGTCTTAACGCTAACACTCACCCTAAAATGAAACTAAACTGTCACCGTAATCTTAACCCCAGCCCTACCCTAGACCTAAGCCCTACAGTTAACCCGATAATAGTCTTAGCCCTAGCCTAATCATGACCCTAACAAAAACTCTGACCTTAACATCAGCATACGTGCGATGTTGAAGCAAATGCAACTTAGATGGAGTGACCACCTGGTGAGAATGGATGAAGAGTGATTACCAAACGACTCTTCCACGGCGATGTCGTCATGGGTGCTCCTGGACAATGGCAACAAACACGGCACCAGAAGGACACCTTCTGGAACTCTCTGAAGCGATCGCAAATCAACCGCAAGACCAGGTGGTACCTCGCCCAGAACTAACAGACCTGGAGAAGAGAAATGAAGAAGGGAGCAGCAATCTACGGCGCAACTCGGTTGGCTGCTGTCAAAGCCAAAAGAGCGACTCGCAAGTCACAATCTCCTCCGTTCTTATACGGTAACGCTCAACTCTTTTGAACATGATTACACTGCCAATGACCATTCCTTGCTCGACTCCCCACCGGCAATCATACTTCTGAAGGCTGCTACTACCTCCATCATACCTGCCAGGACCCCGCGTTGAAAAAGTCGGCTAGAAAATATGTCATCAACAAATGCTGGGTCTCACGTATTTTGCAGCCGACCGCGGCTTGCAGACTACAAAATACACGGTCGTAAAAAACAAACAAGCAACAATACCCCCGTCCGCATCAGCCGCGCTATACCCTCCGAACAGCCGAGTGAGTCTGCTCACACTAGCAGCCTGGAATATTCGTTCCCTTTTAGACAATTCTAGCAGCAACCGGCCGGAATGGAGAATGACACTAGTCGATCGAGAACTGGTGCGATACAAGGTGGATATTGCTGCTCTCAGCGAGACCCGATTCTCAGAGCAGCGTCAGCTGGAGGAGGTGGGAGCCGGCTACACCTTCTTCTTGATCAGCCGCCCAAAGGCAGAGTGACGCGACGTTGGTGTCACCGTTGTCATCCGGAACGACATCGTGGGACGTCTGCCTGTCTGTCGCAGGGTATAAATGATCGCCTGATGAGCCTCCTCCTGCCTCTTAGGGGAGACAAGTTCGCCACCATCATCAGCCCCTATGCCCCTCCACCCCCAATGACGAGCTTTGATGCGGCGAAGGACCAATTCTACGAGGATCTACACGCCATCCTGGCGACTGTGCCGAAGGTAGACAAGTTAATTGTCCTTGGTTAGTGCAACGCCCGCGTGGTGACAGACCACGCTGCCTGGCAGGGATTGCTGGGTCCTTACGGTCTCGGTGGCTGCAACGATAACGGCCTCCTTATTCTGCGAACGTGCGCGGAACACCGTCTCCTGCTGACAAACACCTTCTTCCGCCTTCCAACGCGGGAGAGGGTCACGTGGGTGCACCCTCAGTCGGGGCGCTGGCAGCTGCAGGACTGTGTTCTCGTTCAGAGGCGAGATCGACAGGACGTGCTGGTGACCAAGGTGATCCGCGATGCCAATGGTTGGACGGATCACCGCTCCGTCATCTCCCAGACGAGGCTCCGACATCAACTGCCATCAACTGGACGCCTGGATGTTCAGCAAGGCCGAGGAAATCTAAGGGTATGCGCACCACAATAAAATGAAAAACTTCTTCAAATACATCAAGGCAATCTACGGCCCCTGTATCAAGGTAACAGCACCGCTGCTCAGCTCTGACGGCAAAACGACCTGAAGGAGAAATCCAAAATTTTTAGCGCTGGGCCGAGCACTTCCGAAGTGTCCTTAATTATCCATCAGCCATCTCCGATTCTGCCATTGACTGGCTCCCTCGAGTGGACGCGAACAATGACCTGGATCTGCCGCCTTCCCTACCAGAAACCATCCGGGCCGTGCAGCATATTTCCAGCGGTAAGGCACCAGGATCTGACGCAATCCCACCGGAAGTCTACAAGCACGGTGGGCCCCAGCTGATGGCAGAACTCACAACACTCCTCCAGGAGATATGGCGCCAAGAACACGTTCCTCAGGATTTCAAAGACGCGACCAGCGTTCATCTCTACAAGCGGAAGGAAAACCGGCAACTCGATGATAATCTCAGAGGCATCTCGTTGCTCAACATCGCCGGGAAGATCGTTGCCCGTATCCTTCTCAATCGTCTGAACGGTCACCTAGAGCAGAAACTGCTCCCGGAAAGCCAATGTGGCTTCCGCCGACACCGCGGAACAACCGACAAGATCTTTTCCGCCCACCAGCTACAAGATAAATGCCAGGAGATGCAAACTCACCTTTACACTAACTTTGTGTATCTGAAGAAGGCCTTTGACATGGCGAAGCGTGAAGGACTGTGGCAGATCATCCAGAAATTTGGCTGTCCCGAGAAATTTACTCACATGGTGCGTCAACTCCACGATGGTATTATGACGCGCTTCATGAACAACGAAGCTGTCTCAGAGGTCTTTGCCGTGTCCAACGGAGTCAAGCAGAGCTGGGTACTGGCCTCCAACCCTCTTCAGTCTCATGTTCTCTGTCATAATGATGGACGCCTTCCGTGATAAGCGCCCTGGGATCCGCAACGCCTACAGAACTGACGAGCACCTTCCCAACACTCGGCGTATGCAGGCCCCAACGCGTGTGTCTACGACTACAGTCCGTGACTTGCTCTTCGCGGATGACTGCGCACTTAACACCGTGACGGAGGAGGACATGCAAAGGAGCTTGGACATCTTCGCCGCAGGCTGCGCTGATTTTGGATTATCAATAAATACAGCCAAAACGGTTGTCGTGCACCAGCCTCCACCCAGTGCGGAATACAATGCTCCCCAGATCAATGTCAGCGGTGCTCAACTCAAAAATTTGGAAACCCGTAACATGAGAACCGACGACGAGGTTTCTCAATGGAAATCCTAAGCCAGTCAGGCCTCCGTGTGGAATCGCCACGGTATTCACCTGAACACCAAACTGAAGATATACAAGGCAGTCGTCTTAAGGCATTGACCGTCTACTCGAACCTAGCTAGGAAGCTGAATCACTTCCATCTCAGCTGCCTCTGCAGAATACTGAAACTGAGATGGCATGACAGGATTCCGGACACGGAAGTCCTGGAGCAGACCACACTCCCCAGCATCCACGTCATGTTGAGGCAATTGCGATTGCGATGGAGCGGCCACCTGGTGAGAATGGATGACGAGCGACTACCCAAATTCCTTTTTTTACGGAGATGTCGCTACAGGTGCTCACCAACAGGAAGGTCACAAAACGACGCTACAAGGACGCTTTGAAGAAATCTCTGAAGCAACTGTAAATCAACTCGGTGACCTGGGAGGACCTCGTCCAGAGTAGACCGGCATGGATAAGATCCATGAAGACTGGTGTAGCAATCTATGAGGCCAACTGTATCGCCGCTGCTAAGGCCAAACGGGCGGCTCGCAAGTCACAAGCACCGCGGATCAACACCCGCCAATGTACAAGCCCTCCCTAACGTTCCCACGCTGTCAACGCACATTCCGTGCGCGAATCGGCCTGGTCGGACATCTTCGAACTCAGTGCAACAACAATCCCACAAGACCAACTTCTGCATCAAAAACATCCGTTCTTCCAAACCTGCCTCTAACCCCACCACGACTACCACCCCAACCACTGATAACCACTTCATTGGATGCCCCGCCATCCAAAATCACTGACATCTTCCTCCCACCCCCACCACTTGCGCCGATCACGCCGGTGACCAATACTTCCCTCACTACCATCACAGCAATGGCCACCTGATACCTCCACCACCACCGCTCCCAGTAACAGAGATGGGGACTCGGTACTAAGCTGTCCTCATTGTAATCGCACATTCATCTCACAAATTGGCCTGGTTGGTCACTAGCAAATCCATCGCACAGAGACTGGCGAACCAAACTCTGGAGCACGAACACACACCGCCGCCTCCAATGCTCTCCCTGCGCCTGCACACTCACTCACCGCATTGGCCTGATCGTTCACATGCGCATTCATGAAATTGGAATCCACCGCGATGCCAACACATTTAACATATTTTACGCACCCAGCAACACTTACCATAGTCCTCTCACAAGTGCAACAAGCAGTACCATCTGCAAAACTGCCGCAGACTCAGCACCTCCCTACCTATGTTGTCCTCATTGTCACCGCACATGCACATCACGCATCGGCCTGGACGGTCACTTGCATCTCCATCGCACAGAGTCCGGCAAACCAGTGCCAGGAGCACCAACATACAACCACCGCACCCGAATCAACTGTTCGCGCTGCCCAAGCACATTCTCACATCGCATGGAATGACAGCGGAATTCACCACAATGCCGACAACACCGATACACCATGCACACCCTCCGCTCCTGCCATTCTTAGCGCCCCTGCCACTCCCACTTCCCTGAATGACAGCCCCCAGCCTCTACCGATTTCTCCTGCCCACACTGTGCCCGCAACTTCAACTCACGCATCGGCCTGGTCGGTCACCTGCGAATCCATCGTACGGAGGCTGGTGAACCAGTGCCTGGGGCTCCGACATACAGTCGAAGCGCCCGCCTTCACTGCCTTCACTGCTCCCGCACATTTACACACCGCATGGGCCTAATAGGACACATGCGCCTCCACGACAACCTCCGGTAAACCACCAGAGGCTAAGCTACAACAGCGCACACTACCTACAACAATACATCGACAATACCCTCACAATCACCACTTACCAGAGTATATCACGGTTTCCTAGAAACCGTGGCTGGGAGGTCTGCCAATCTGACGCTTCCACCAGACCACGCCCTCGGTTCAGTGTATGTGCTGTGTGTGTCGAGTGGCTGACCAGTAGACTGGGAGTCAGACGGCGATGGCTGCTCCATATCCTCTGAGTTTGTGAATCCTGGTATGTGTGTTATGGGGGCCAGGTCGTGCTGTGGTGCGTGAAGACGGGTACGCCGATCCGTCAGCCAATGCGCACACTCCCACATCAGAAAACTGACCGGCTCGGACAGTGTCTGATGGTGGGGGTTGGGGAGAGAGTGAGGTCGACAGCTCAGCGCATGTTCCTCACTATAAACAATCTGACGCGCTTAAAACTATCACGGTGCGCTAAAAGCCGTGGCTTGAAAGGTTGCCAACTGACGGGATAACTCGGACCGCGTGGTCAGCCCAATGTGTGTTTTGTGTGGAGTGGCTGACTGGCGGACTGAGAGTCAGGCTGCAATGGATCCTTCTTAATGTGATCTTTATGGCACTCCCACTGTGGGATCCAAGCCAGGTGTGGTGGTACGCCCGGGGCGGCTCCGGCCGCGCCAGCCACCTGCGTCCTTTCCCGCCTCCGGTCTTCTTGACTCTGTCTTGACACCGGGCTCAGGTGGGGGAGGAGCAGAGAGTGCGGTAGCTGCAGCGCAAAGCTACTATCACTTAAAACTAATTCACGCGCAAGTCACCGTCCCTGCACCACCTGGTGTCAAGCATACGGTGGACCTCGTCGAAATCGACGGTCGAACTGCCGTAGCTTCGTCAAATCAGACGCGTTCTATGACTTTAACTTCCGAATTATTTCTGAAGCACTTTTTCCTGACCACCTTAGTTTACTGAAAACCTTGGACTTCTCCCAGAATTCCGTGTTTTGCAAAAAAAACCTTTTTCCTCACTCACTGGAGGAAAATCCAGAGGTCTGAACTACACTTTAGACTCGAAAGTCCATTAGATGTCTAATAATTTGGAGTGAATGCAAAACGTGTACTGAGCATTGCAATGCACCACGCATGTTATCTGCTTAACCACAGTTCAAAAATGGCGTATCCACCTGAATTGTCTATAGTAGGGCCAGAGTGGTTCCCTACGTTTCTATAGGATGGGAATATCCTGTTTCAGATCGGGCAGATCGATAGCCGTTGTTTAGTGCTCACCTATTGCTAACGGCACTCGGAATTCTGATGAAAAGATCGTGGGTTTGAGCCTCGGGTGATGCACCACCTAGGAGTGGTTATATCCTGTTTCATTAATCCGAATGTCGTTCCCTTAGCCAGCATTCCTATAGGTGCTGCGGTTTATTTGAGGGCTAGAAATCCTGAAATGGCGGTGTTGGCGTTCACCTCCACTTGTCGCTTCCCAAACAGAAAGTGTTGGAGATTTCAATTGTGAGTAAATGGCGTTCTCTCGACTTCTTCCTACCCTACGTTAAATACAACAGCAAAATTTCCGCCCTTTTCCAGCGCAAGATTATTCAGTAAAAAATAGTGATCGAACAGTGAATAGCACCGCGAAAAGCAAATGAAGAGCCTGTCTCTGAAGATACCGTCCATGCCTGGTCGTTACGGAACTCAAACGCAAAAGCCACATTTTCTGCTAAGGCACTGCTTTAAAGAGGCCTTTTTCGAAGGAAGTTGAAAAAGCATTTGCTAGGAAGAAAATCGTTTCCCTATAGAGTTGAACCCCGCTTATAAGAGGACTTTTTTTGTAGAGCATGTCTAAAAAATTTGCTAACTACTTTCTTGTATTTTCGCGAAGAAAACAACCTGCTGGCTTTTCTGGATGTCATCGTTTACCTCAAATATTGTAGTTGTCTAAAAACGAATGTTTCCGGAAAGCAACGCAAGTACTGAGCTTCAACAGCAACTACTCGAACAGCCACAAAGGTAGTTGCGTAAGTACGCTATACCGGCGTGTCAAGATAGATTGCAGTGAACGGCAAGACAAGGTTGCTGAACTACAACATATTCGTTGATTCCCTAACGTGAATGTTTACCCGCACAACTTCGCCAGTCATACGCAAACACAACGAGAATTAAAACTTTACTCGGCTCAGAAGGTTTTCGAGCGCTCCTGTACGTGAGGAACGCTTCGGAACCGGGTGTGTGTGGTGGTGTGGTGGCACGCCCAGGGGCGGCTCCGGCCGCGCCAGCCACCTGCGTCCTTTCCCGCCTCCGGTCTTCTTGACTCTGTCTTGACACCGGGCGCAGGTGGGGGAGGAGGAGAGAGTGCGGTAGCTCCTGTACGTGAGCGACGCTTCGGAAGCCATCAGTTACCCCTCACACCGCTCAGATTTGCACACAAACCGGAGGCAACCACCAGGCCGAAAGGCCCACTAACACCGCAGGAAAGGTCTGGAGTCATTTACCGGATCAAGTCCAGTTACTGATAAAGCCAACACGTCGGAGATACTGAGAGAGGACTCCAAACGCCAGTGCTACAGCAGTGAGGATTGCGGCTTATTTGATAGTGCTTGGCCACACCTTCAGCTTTGATGAGGCCGAAATTCTCGCAAGAAGTGACAAGCCTTGAGCTGCTGGGGTCATGGTTTTCCGGCGCGAATGCAATTAACAAGCACAATAACCTTCCGCCTCCATTCACGTGGAAATTTTCTGTCTGCATACTACTCTCCCTATTTCTCTTTAATTTCTTGATTTTTACCGCTGCTTTATTTGGCTTAACTATGGTTATGTGGTAATGTCTACAGTACGCTAGCACCTTTTTGAATGAACATAAACTAGAAAATTTACTGAAGACTTTCCATGACGCCAGCTGTTGCACTTTTTGGCCAATATGTCGGACTAGTGATGCTCTCGTGCGCACTTCATCACGTTTTCATCAACAAAGGCCTTTGCAGCGGAAAAAAAACACCACATTGAAGCTTCAACCAAAAAATGTCAATTCCAGACTTCCTGTTGACAAAATTGTCGTTCGATATTCAAAAACTTCACGGCACTGAACTACTTTTGTTGAAAAAAAGAACACAGTAAGACTGAAGTGAATTTTCTCCAAGAGCCATAGTTAATAGTTACATTAATGCACAAATAAATGGCCCCCGTCTATCTGATAGTAAATCTTCATCCTCTAGCAGAGGCGGTGAGATGGCAATTTTGGTCAACAAGGATTCGTGTGTTAACTGTATGGCCTTATTTTCATATTCTGATGATATGATAGGCGTTATCGCTGTCATGTGTAAGCCCTGATTGTTAAATACTTTTTACGGCATTATATTTGTTAGTATTTATGTTCCTCCCTCTATCTGTGAAGGTGCTTCAACCCGATTTTTTGACTGTCGTTCTAGGAAACTAGCTTTATTGTCTTGCGAGAATCTTATTTTCGTAAGTGACAACTTTTTTCGTGTGAATCAACGTCAGCTTACACTGTCAGGCTTTGATGCTCTTTTTTCCTTCAAGACTCGCACTGATGCCCTTCCTGATCAGGTTTTGACCAAACAACCCAAGCTTTTCCTTGTTGAAAACAGAACTCCATTGTCAGTTTACGATTATTCTGCGCTATTAGGTCTTCCACAAGTTTATTTTACTTCTACGCGTTCGCTGCTAATCAAACCCGAAAGAAAAATTAAGGTTCACAATACGTGACAGTCTAAAGGATGTTAACGTCCTTGTTAAAAAGGGAGATTTTAAGATTAAATGATCTGTTTGATGGTCAGATTTTGCCTCTCCATCCACCCCTCCTGGCCAATGCAACAAACTGGCACATGTTAATGCTGATTTAGGCTCTTTAAATGAATATTTTATCCATATTTCCACTGACTCTAATCCCCACTAAAACAGCATTTCGGTACAACCAAATGTAGCTTCTCCTGTGTCAGTGACAACAGTGGAGAAACACCGGAAAAAGGTCCACAGTTCAACAGCTGCTGCGCCGGATGGTGTCTCACCATTTATTCTAAAATCAGGCTGATCTCAGATAACCCCTGTTTTGACACACCTTATCAACATATCCTTCAATAAGGCTAAGATTCCAAACGGGTGGCGTACAGTATCCCTAAAAAATCCTATCCCTGAAATCTCCACCAATTTTGATCCTTAGTCCTTTCCTCCAATCGCCTGTTCATCCGCTACTGGGGCTTGCTGACCCAGTCGCCCTAGATATTATTATGCCATTTATCTCCAATTTCTCCGACCCATTACAATTCGCATCTAAGGGCAGACGTAGTACCCTAGATGCCTATGCCCTTATGGTCCATTCGGTTCTAAGAGATTTAGATAAGGGCTGCCGTGCGTACTCATGTGCATTTCTTGACTACTCCTTTGCCTTCAACACCATCCCGCGCCATCATCGCCTTATCAAAACATCCGCGTGTGGCTCTCCCGGCTGGGCTGTCTCTTGGCTCGAAGATTATTTTACTTCCTACACTCAATTCGTACGATCTGGCAGGCGGAAATCTACGGTCCTTCCCACAACTGTGGTGTTCTTCAAGTCACCATCCTACCCCCTAACCTCTTCTCCCTTCACACTGAGGATTTGAGATCATCAAACGTCTGTCTGTATATAAAATATGCCGACGATATGGTTGTTAACCATCCTCTTAAAGGATGACTGGACCATATTTCAGCCTGATCGTCAGATAAGGGGCTTTCCACTTAACGAGGAAAAATCTGTCAATGTTTTTTTATTTGCCTGCGATCCTCTCCTAGTTCTGAATCTTCAGCTGTCCTTCCCAACGAGACATCCTCATTCCGGTACTTTGACGTTACTCTGACATCCTATCTTTCATTCTCCCTACATATCGATACTCTTTTTACTAAAATTCGTAACCGTGTTTATTATATCCGTCGTTTACTTTTTTATCAAACACGTCAATCACCTATCTGGCGATTTATGGATACATGCATCCTTCCCCGGATCCTTTATTGTTCTCCCGGGATTTTTCCAGCTTTGCTTAAAAATAATTTTTTGATTTTAAACCGTATACTCCGAATGCTCTCCTCTGCCGCCGGTGTTTCTTATGATGCTTTAGTGGATACGATAAAATATGACACTTTTCAACAGTCAAGCAGTTTTCTGAGTGGATTCTTGCTGGTGTTACCCATCCCCTCCACTCCGAGCTCATCGCCATGAAGTCTTCACGTCCCATTCACCGAGGCTTTCGCCATATCGCCTGCCATACATTGGCATATCAGCTCTCTATTTTGTCATTTCTAGCACGCTACCTTACGTGTGAAGATATTGAAAGACAGAAGATGCGTGTAGATCCGTCTCCAATATTAGATGTCCTTTTTTTAACTATTTGATTCTTGCACTATCCGTAAATTTATCCTATTCTCTCGGTGAATGGAGCCATTTTTTGCTGAAAATTTTGAATGATACCTTTAAAATAAAGCGTATTCCTCTCTCTCTCTCTCTCTCTCTCTCTTGAAATCGTTTAATCGACTTTGTGTTGCTTCGAGAATCAATCACACACGATTTGTGGTTGAATAAATAACAATTGCATCTTTTATCTGAAGGGGCTGAATGAACTTTGCTACAAACCGTGTGAGGTGCTTCGTCAATTTTCATGCGAGTCCGTTGACTTGCATGATGTCATCTCCGCTGGGCGATCTTCCTATTTCCACGGCTCTTATTTCCAGAGCTTTCTCTACTAATATCCTTATGTGTGCATTGAATGACTTCAATCTCCTTCAGGGTTTTTAACTCCTTGTAATTTGGCGTTACTGATACAACCGTCGACGCTTGGACGAAAACACATGCAAGCAGTCGATGCGGTTATCTTCTTCGCTGACACTGCAGAATAGCTTAGGTCAACGCGTGGGCTCGAGTTATCGATCAGGCTTTGCTCGCTGAGGGGTTGAGACCCCAAATA